>NDGM011014581.1:0-15352 GCA_002564305.1 Octomys mimax | reverse complement strand
ACAATACACAATGTACTAACCATTGTTACTCTCCTAAAATCTTGAGATTTTGTGCCATTGTTTATATATTTTTTTCTTTATAATAAAATAACTGATGTAAAAAAAAAGATTTATCAGCTATGCAATTTCATATTGCCACCAGAGAACTGCTAATCCAAGTGACATGCTAAATAGCTCTGGTATCTTGAAACATGTGGTAGAAACAGAATCTCTTTCTTTTCCTTTGATGACAATGTCCAACTTTTACTTTATAGCACCTGCATGCCTGTGAGTCAATGTGATTGATGATATTCTCAGCTACAAAAAAGAACCTATCACACAGGTTTGGCCACTCAGAGCGTTGTCTTCTATGATCACAATAAGTATTTGGAGGGGTAAATGGAACGTTAATCAGAACAGTTTGATACATCTCTAGGAATTTATTAGAACAACTGGTGAAAGAAGCTGTCTCAGGGCTACAATAGATAAAATGGGTGGTCTATAATCATGCAAGTCATAACAGCCCTTTCATAAGAGGGATAACTGAACCATGAAGTCAATATGAAAGAAAGCAAAGTCAAAAAGTACAGAAAACGGTATCCTTTTATTTATTTATTTATTTATTTTTTATTTATTTGTATTTTGTGGAAGGGTCTACAGGGTGTTCAAGGTCTCACTCCTAGATTGGACTTGTAGTGATCTGCCTGTTTATAGCCTGCCAGGAGTCACCATGTCCAGTCTCAATTGCTGTCTCAGCATGCCCCTGGTACCACATGCTGTGCTGTCCCTGCAATCCCAGGTACTCTGCGCGGGCCACTGAAACCAGCTGGGGTAGCACACCCCTATAATCCTACTACTGGGCAGGCTGAGACAGGAGGATTACTAGGAGTCTGAGCTGCATAGTGAGACCCTATACCAAATTAATTAATTAAATTAAAAAATAAAGAGGTGGAAATGCTTGGTAAGCAATCTTCGTACTTTCCCACATTTCTCATTTTCTAATATGGTTTCACTGTTGGCATATGCCATTTATGATCAGCAGTATTTTATCATATATGAAGTATGTCATTTAGATGCCAAAGCATCTGAGTGTAGGCACCAATAATCCATCATTTCATTAACTGTGGAAATAGTGTATGCCACAAAATAAAGTGTTGGCAGCACAGATGGCAGCACCTCTGAGAATATATAAAATTGTTACCTCTCGACCCGCATTCAGCAGGACCAGAAATATTAAGGTCTTTAATGCTAACTCAGACATAAAAATAAACTGACCCCAGAAATAAGAAGCATCCAAGCAGGACCACAGAAAATAGGATAGTTGAGCAGAATTGTCCACATACGACTGAGACGAATAGAAATAACATCGAGCTAGTACAACATTTTAGAGCCAAAGTGAGAGCAGAGGAACATAAACAGAAGTCAAAGTACAGCTTAGAAGAAACAATTACCCAAAATGTGAAATCAGTTTTTGATAAACTGCCTAACAGTAGAATGTCTTAGTCAGAATATTCAATAAATCAAGAGTGGAATGATGAGATTAATGTCAAGGAAATTAAAGTTAAAAGTGAGATTATTGAACAAGAAAATAAAATTTAAAAGTAGCTTATGAAATTTATGAAATAAATGAAGCTGAAATATAATTAGAAGCAAAAAGGGTAAGAACAGATTACTATAGGAAATGAAATTATTGGCATATAAAAAATCTTACACTAATCTTGTAAAACGTAAATTGGAAAAAATATCAATCAGTGTAACAAAAAAGGAAACTAACAGATATTGAAAAAAAGAGTACAATCTAATATAAGGCTAATTGATGCTTCTGAAGGAAAACTACATAAAACTAACATAAAAATAAATGTAAATTACCTTTAAAAGTTCTGAAATGAATAAAGGCACATGTTGATTCTTATATGTTAAAAAGAGAACATTGTATTATATGAAAAATATGACAATTAAGTACTCAACACCAGACACAACTTAGGTAAAGAATCCTGCTGATATCAAACAAAAGGATGAAAAAATTAAAGGGAATAATAATAGACAGATTTAATATCTCTCTAAACTTCATTTAATGCCAGAAGACAACAATATTGTCATTTATATAATAACTTATGTGCTGTAAGTTTGTATACCCATATAAAGTTTGAGGGACTACAGATATGACAGAATAGCCTTACATAAAGCGATATGCCTACCACACTCAGAGGCAGCTAGTTTGAGAATCCCAAACTGAGTTTAGAATAAAATAGAAGAGAACCTGAGTTTTTCATGAAAATATGATTAATTTTCAATGGAATATAACCACTTAAGGCAGAATCAAAACTAAAAATTTAGAAATTAAAAAGCTGTGCCAAAAAGAATTACCCATAAACATGGATGAATTTAAAGATTAAAAGGAGTTATGTGATATAAGAATTGTAACCACAGTTCGCCCATTGAATTTTCATCTCATACTTTGGTGAACTATGGAATTCACTACAATTATTAAATGTGAATTTTCAAAACCATTAGATGAATTTTTTTCAAAAGATTGAATAAACTAAAAAACTATTTTTTCTAAGTTTTGGAGATACACATTATATGTGTTGTAGCCATTCAGCTCAATACTACTAAATTTTGTTTTCCATTTTCATGAAATAGTATTTTTAAAGTTTGCAAAATAATATTTGTAAAATGAATTCTGGTTAATTCTCTTTCATAAAATATGAATTAAAGAAATCAAGATAACTCATAGCAATAACAGCATTAACGAAAAACATAAACATTAAAAGCTAAGTTGAGGAGTGGAATGTACATAGAGGGCTTTATAAAATCCAGATCATATATTTATTGTTCTTTATGTCTATTAATGTATTTTTATCAATACATGTTTCAATACACAATGATTATGTTCATCATGAAGAGGTTTCACATGTGCAAAACACATCCCAAATCTTTCTTGTCCTCTACCCCTTACTCTTTCCTTCCCATTTGAAAAAGGTTTATTTCCATTTTCTTGATTCTTTTTTTAATCCTTTCCTTTCCTCCCCCATCTTTGATTCCCCTTTTCATTTGAAGTGGTTCTTCTTGTTGTTTATCTTTTATTTTGCTTTTTATTTATATTTTGAGTTTCTTATGTAAAAGAAACTATGTGATATTTCAACTTGTGTGTTTATTTTATTTAACATCATAGTCTTTAGGTGCATTGTTTTACCTACAAATACCTCAACATCATCCTTCTTTATGGCAGAGTATATTCTTAGAGATATATATCCAGGATATATATATCCTACATATATCCAGGAATTACCACACTTTCGAGTTAGGCCACAAACTCTTACTTCTGGGCTGGCCTGAAATCGTGCACGTGCAGGAAGCGAATGCTAAGGAGAGTTGCAAACTGTTGGAAGATTGAGGCAGGTTCAACATACATAGCTCTTCTTAGTAAGACTAAAACATTCACTGATTCAAAGTGTTTAAGGAAACCTCATTCCAATCATTACCTGATCACTAAGTTAACTAAGCAGAACTGTCATTGGCTATCCATAACAGCAAATACAGACTTTACAGAGTAAAGAAAGTCACAAAATAAATGACAGAAGTTGTAACAATAAAAAATAGTGACAACAACAAATACTAAAAGGGGGAGATCTGAATTTGATTTCCCATGTTGTCTGTCACATTTTGTTCTTTTGCTGTTCAGTTTTTAAGGACAATAAAATATGTGACATGCAAAGTAACAGGAAAAAGTAGCAGACAGAAGGTACCTCTGAGAAAGTTCAAATTTGAGCTCACTAAACAAAGACTTAAATCAGCTGTTACATAAGTGCTGAGCTAAGAAAAACTAAGAGAAAAAAATGACTAAAGATTTAAAGGAAGCTAAGAATAATGTCTCAGTAAATAAAGAATATCACTAGAAAACATAAAAATTATTATTTAAAGCAACCAGATAGACTTCTATAGGTGAAAATATAACAGAAATTTAAAGAAATTGTTAGACTGGTTACTTAGCAGATTTGGGCAGGGAAAAAAAGCTAATGAACCAGAAATATAATGAATTCTATATAGAATACACACAAAGATTCACATTCAGAAACATTAAACTATTGAAAGCCAAAACAGAGAGATAGTCCTGAAACCATTATTTTAGAGAACACATGTATAAACTCAATAGAATAGCTTTAGAAATGTGATAGTTAAAATTGCTTCTGGTTATGCCTTAGAAATTATGAGTATATCATTGGGCAATGGAGAAAAGGTGATTTTCATTACAAAAAGAAAGAGAATTTGTCAAAATTACGTTATCCTGTTCAGTGAAATATAGAACTTTTGAGCAATGAACTTGAAAATTTATTGAAGAGATTAAAGTCCAATATGCAAGGTATAATCTTTTTTGCTTCTCATTATTCATAGTAAAATGTGAAAGATATAAATTGAAGCTTTTTATGCAAATAGGAAACAGGATTTGATGATTTGAAAAAATTTAAACTTACACAGCTGGTAGACTCTGAAAACAGGCCAACAGTGTGTCTGAACAGCCATTTGCTAAGAAATTAGGTGTATTAAATGGACAAAAACTGAAAACCTGCACTTTAAAATGAGGAACAAGACAAGGATATCCATTGTCACCACTACTACTCAATACAGTTCTGGAAACATTAGCTAGAGCAATTAGATAAGAGAAACAAATAAAAGGAATAATGATTGAAAAGAAAAAAGGGAAATTAGCACTATTTGCAAATGACATCATATTTTACATAGGAGACCCCAAAAAGTCCACGAAGAGACTTATAGATTTAATAGCCAAATTCAATAACATAGCAGAATACAAAACCAACAATCAAACATCAATAGCCTTTCTGTATACAGTGAATGCACCAAGAGAAAAATTACAGAAACCACACCTTTCACAATAACATCCAAAAAATGAAATAGTTAGGAATCAACCTAACAAAGGAAATAAAATATTTAGATCAAACAGGTTTTAAAAAATGAAAAGATACTCCTTGATTGTGGATAGGCAAAACCAACATTGTTAAAATGGCCATACTCCCGAAATTGTTATACAGATTCAATGCAATCCCAATGAAAGTACCTAGGGGGCCTGCGCCTTAGCTCAGTTCTTTAAGTGGCTGCTTCAACAAAACAGTCAGGCTTAGGTTGCTGTGGTTCGATCTAGCCAAACCTGCCCTGAAGGAATTCAGAGCAAAAAAGAAAAAAAAAAAACCAATGAAAATATCTTACAATCTGGAGAAAAGATTCCTAAAATTCATCTGGAACCAGAAGAGACCTAGAATAGCAAAAGCAATCCAGGTCAACAAAGGAAAGGCAAGAGGCAACAATTCCGTACTTGAAATTATAATACAAATTTAGTGTGATAAAATCAGCATGGTACTAGAAAAACAAACAGACAAATAAAAAAACAACGATTAGAAGATGCAGACACAACTGCAAACACATTTAGCCACTTTCTTTGACAAAGAGGCCAAATATGTCCACTGGAAGAAAGAGCTTCTTTATTTCATGGTGCTGGGAAAACTGGCTTTTCACATACTGAAGACTAAAATTAGGCCCATGTCCATCACCATACATGAAACTACATCAAAATGGACCAAAGATTTAAATATTAAAACAGAAACATTTAATCTAGTGGGAGAGAAAGTATGTAGAAATCTTGATGACATAGGGGTAGAGAGTTCATGGAAAAAAAAACTGCATGGGAAATACTTCATAGAATCAACCACTAGGATCTCATCTGCCTGTGGGCAGGCTGGGAGTGTTTAGGAAACCAGGAGCAATCTATCAAGGTGATGGCTTGGATAGGAAGTTATGGAGGCAATAGTAAGGAGGCAGGCATGTGGATGGGCTATATAATCCCAACTCTAGGGTGGCTGAGGATGAGGATTGTATGCTCCTGCCTAATAAACCATGTATGAGACCTGGTCTCCAAACAAACCCAAGGACATGAGAGAGTTGCCTGTGGGGGAACCCATTCCTATGTCAATTAATTTCCATTCCTGTCTGTCATTGTATTTCTGTGTGTGAGACACATGCAAATAAATTCAGAAACCCAGTACATTGGTATCTTATGTGCTTTCTAGAAAGCACTTCTATTTACATGATCATCATCCTACCAGCCAATAGCATATTTAGCCTACCATTTCCCATGATGCTTTAGTTATTAAGTAAGTGTGGAAGGGGTGTGTGGACACACACACACTCACACACTTTCCCAAGCTGCAGTGCCCTGCCCTGGTGGCTTCCTACTTGGTAGATAAGCTCTAAAAGTCCTCACTCATGAACAGGTGATGTGAGAAATGCTTCAGAGTTTTGAGTCTCTGTGGGCAAAAGAGCACATAAATGTGTGCTCTGTGACTATCAATTACTATGGCAATGTTGGAATACTGGAAGATGGGTAGGAGGAAAAAGGGGGACAAGACCACATGATCTGGCCCCATGTTTCTAATTTACTCTTTTCACAGATGAGCAGGATAAAGAATATTTCTCCTGTTGGAAGAAGCAGAAATGACATGGAGGTGGCTTTCTTTTGTTGGGCAGTGTAGGACATTCTATGTCCCCAAGGAATTTAGAGCTTCTTTCAGGAGCTTCAAATCATCAGTCTAGTAGAGGAAAGGGTGTAAATATAGTGGGACTTATAAAGAATATAATTTGAGGATGTAGATGGGTATTTTGTGCAGCCAGGCTGGGAGTGGAGTAGAGAACAGGACTAACCTACAGGAAGACTGACACCTTCCAATCTGAAAGCTTGTGATACTAGTAGTAGGAACACAGCCATGGTGGGGCACAGCTGAAATCTCACCACTTGAGGGTGCTGAAGAAGGAGGTGATTGAGTTCTAAGCCAAACTGGTCTACACAGAAAGTCTTGGTCTCTTGGGAAAATAACAGAAATTGTGGGTGTTATAGGAAAAGCATAACTCAAAACCTGCTAGATGTCTCGTGTGCTGAGATTGTGTCCTCCAAAATCAAAGAATGAATTTCAAAGAAAAAATCAGGCTAAGAGCAGGAAAGATTTATTGAGAGACAGGAGGAGCCCCATGCAGATTGTCACCAAAGTCTGTTGTCAGGAGTAATTTATATAGAAAAGTCACAATGTGAGTACAACATGGGTCAAACTATAATAATCCTATAGGATTATAAGTATAACCACTTAGGTAATGTTGGCCCAGAAAGGAAATGAGTCACGAAGCAAGGCGATATCAAAAGAACAAAGGTGTGTTTGGGAAGGAATCCAGATGCTCCGATCACCTACCTGGGTAAAGTGGTGCCAATCTGGAATCACTGGACCAGCAGTGTTAATTACAGAACACTTCTAACTTACTGTTTTTCTCTTATGGAAGGATGCAGACCTTGGATTCATAGAATTATTTTTTTCATTGTCTTTTTCTAGAATATCCCTCATAACTTTCTGAAGTGCTGGTTTTGGAATGCCATGAACTTTTCCAGGTGTTCTTTATCATGGAAGTATCTTATTCCTCTATAAATCTTGAATGATACTTTCATCAGTTACATCAATTTGGAGGATTTTTCAGGGCTTGAAATACTTCACTCCTATCTCTCCTTGACGTAAAAGTTTGTATGAAGAAGCCTGCTATACTTCTGATGGAATTTCTTCTATAGATGGTCTGTTTTTATCTAACAACTTTTAATATTATGCTCTTGTGTTGCACTTTTGGAATCTTGACTATTATATGCCTTGATGTCTTTCATTCTGATCATGGGTAATTGGAGTTATATATTCCTCACTTATCTGTATATCAAATTCTCTTAAAATGCAGAAAGACTATTTTATGATCTTCAACATCTCTTCATGATAAAACATTTCAACAAATTTTATGAATCTGGCAAGTGCTTGAAATGATATAAAATTAAATTTGGAAACTTACTGGATATTTTAGGTCTTTAGAACCACATCTGAAAATTCTTATTTTTAAAGATTATTAGTTTTACACAATGGAAAGAATCTACCAAATCTTAGGAAAATTTGTAATTCACAGTTACAGATGTCATAAAATATATGTATTGCTTACACTGATCAAAGTATTGTAGAAGTCATTACATATGTCATATAATTGAGTTGAATATTAAATATATTGCATATAAGATGCCATCCTTGTTTGAAAAATGTGCTGCATCAGACAGGTGTCAAACATAGGAAATTTTTTTTGTGACTCAGTAAAATTAAAACAATCCTTATTTGTGTGTATACATTTGCAATACGCAAGACTGTCACATAGACATATTTTTATACAGTACTGTTATAATGCATTCACTATCATCACTAACTCCAAAAGTTCATTTAACAAGAGTAAACAATATATAAATAAGATATGACTTTATTAAGAAATAATCATATGATCAAACGATAGAAAACAAAATCAAAATAATTAAATGAGACTTTAAGATAACCAAAATAAGAGTTCAGCAGGTGATACAGGTCTCTCATTTGTTAATATAACGAGGAGATAAAACACAGCAAGTTTGGAAGTCTTAATTAACATGGCGTAAATATTTTTGGTATGTTTGATATGTACAAAGCATGTACAGGGAATAAATATAAGAAGAGTGGGATAAACTATATTCTCTCCAAATATATAGGAGAATTTACAAAACTGATCATATTTTAGGCCATGAAAAATAACAAATTCAAATCAAAAAATTGACAACATCCAGAGTTATACTCTTTTACTAGTAAGATAAAAAAATAGACATGAGTAAGAAAAGTACACTTTAAAATTCCCCAAATATGGTTAATCTAAGTGAATAAAAAATTCTAAAATAAAACGGAGGTAGGTAAAGCTGGCTTATTGGTTGAAGACAATATTTCTTTAATATAAAAGGGGTAAAATAAAAATGATAAGGTTGATTTATCTTCATTATGAATGTATATTTATGAAAAGATCTCAATAAATAAATATGGGACCAAACCACAGACTGATCAAATGCATCATCAGTACAATTATGTGACAATGTATTCATATTCAGACTATGAAGAGTTACTGAACAGTAAGAAAATGAAAATACAAATGGGAAAATTATATATTAACTCTTAAAAAGAGTATTTAAATGGCAGATACTAGTATGAAAATGTGCTTAAACTTGTTCATTGCTAGGTAAATGGATAGTAAACCTAATTATAACAATAAAGTATAAAAAGAAGAGTGGCTAAGATTTTTCAAAATTTATCAATATCACAGTTTCAGAGGAGATGAGATCTTTGGATCTTCCATACATTACTGATAGGAGAACAAGTTACTATAAAAACTGAAAAACTTATCAGTACTTTCAAGATTAGCTATCTCCCCAAAAATTATATCTAGAAGAGCCATGACAATGTTAACAGCAACCTTATTAACATTATTCCTAAACTGTAGTACACATCACATACTACAAAAGGTACAAATTGTTAACTATAGGCAGAAGTGGGATTTGTTTTGAATTGCCTTTTGCTAAATAATATAGACACTAGAGAATATATGACCTTAGATTCTATTTACATAGTATTCATGAGCAGCAGTGGTAATAGGAAGTGTGTTTTTAGTTTATTTCAGGCAAAGTAAAACTGTATATAATTATTGGATACTGTGATGTCATATATGGGAAGATGTTTAACTAAAATTTTTAAATCTTATGGATATATATCTAGAAATTAGATTGCTGATTCCTATGGTGATTCTTCTTTTAGTGTTTTGGGAGCATCATACTGCTCTCCATCATGGCTATATTAATTTTTATTGTGGCAAAGTCCCCTTTACTCCTCATTAATATTTGTATGATCCACAGTGTATCAGGGTCCTATTTTGTCGGTATCATCCCCAATATTCTTCTAAATGGGTCCTACTAGTGTATTTTTTGAACTAGGTGACTTTTTACAGATTCATTCTCAGGGATTTTTCCTAATGATGAATCATATCAGGGGTCTCATTCATAACTGATTGAGGTGATGTAAATGACAAGAGTGAAGATATTAACTTGACATTTTGATGATTTTGAAGTTAGATTTGATGCTGAACTAGTTAATTTTTTTGTGGTTACTTAGACTGGAGCCAATTTTTTTTTCTCATGACATGCATTTTGGGAGTGCAAAGTACAATCTGTTATTGAATTGTGTCATTAAAAAGGACATGTTGGCTGAGGAGCCTGCCTGGCAAGTGTGAAGACTTGGGTTCCATCTCCAGTACCACATTTCATGCTGGCCCCCATGGCATACTGACCACTGAAACAGGGCATAGTGGCACACACAAGTAATGCTAGTACTGGGAGGCTGAGACAGGAGGTACAGTATGAGTCTGAGCGGTGTAGTGAGGCCTTGTACTAAAGAAATAATTTGTCTTTAGAAAAGGACAGATTAAAGTCCTGACCCTAAACCTCAAAATGTTACCTTATTTGAAAAGTGGGTCTTTGAAGATGTAATTAATTAAGATGAGGTCCATACTGAGGAATGCTGGAATCGTAGATATGATTCCGGTCCTCAAAGGAAGAGAACAGAGAAACACAGGAAAAGGCAGACATATGGCACCAGAAATTAGAGTGATACATGTACAAGGCAAGGAATAGCTGTAAAGAACAGAAGATATAAGAAGCAAGGAGGAATATTGTATGGATTTTAGGGGATGTGTGGCTCTACCAAAACCTATAGTACAGACCTCTAACTTCTAGAACTTCAAGACTATAAACTGCTGTGGTTTTGTCACAATTTATAGTGTTTTGATATGATTTCCTTGAGAAAGTAATGCACAATTCAATTTGGAATGTGTACTTTTTTGACAAATGATTTGAGATAGATAGTCACATGCAAAAATGAAATTGGACACTAAATTATTCCAAGTACAAAAAAATTTCAGAACTGATTATAGCCATAAAAGCTAAAACTTTAAACCTCATGGAAGAAATATATATTTAAATATAAGATATATATATATATATATATATATATATATGAGTGTGTATGTGTGTGTATTCTGATAATAATGTAAAGACAATCCAGTGCAACCATATAATTTGCCTAGACATTTCTCCAAACAAGTTACATAAATGACAAACACAGTACTCAAAGGATGCTTAACACCATTAGTCATTACAAACATGAAAACTAAGATCATAATAGATATCACATCATAACTATTAAGATAGTAATAATGGTGATGCTGATAAAAAGCAGAGGTAGAAGAACTGGTTGCACTGATGTGGATGCAAAGTCATGCAGTTCCTCAAAACAAGAAGAATAGAACCATATGGCCGAGGAATTACACTGCTAAGCATATAGTTGAGATACTTGAAAATGGGTACTCACAACAGCTTGTAAGTGAATACTCATAGCAATATTATTTATAACATCTGACAAGTGGAAACAGCCCAGATGTCTTTAACAGAATCAGAATGCATGAACAAAAATATGGTGTATCCATGACATGGAATTTTTGGCAATTAAAGAAGAACCAAGGACACATATGTGCTAAAATATGAATGAAATATGAAAAATTTATGTTTTAAGTGAAGGATGTCAGTCACAAAAGACTACATATTTTATGATTTCATTTATATGAACTGTCAATAAAAAAGAAATTCATAGAGGATAGAAACAAACTATTGTTTACTAGAAGCTTAGGTGAAGGGGATAAATCACGACAGCTAATTGGTAAGAGCTTTCCTTTTGAGAGTGCCAAATCCTAACCACTAGACCATTAGGGAGTATCTATTTTTGAGGTGATGAGAATTTTCAAAAATTGCACAGTAGTGAAGATTTATTAGCTGTTACTAAACAGAAAACTCCTGAATTATACACTTGAATAAGTACAATTTTATGCTCTATGATTATTGTACAATGTAGCCATTATTTTCTTAATCTTATACTGGATTATGTTGTCCTGCTGTGTATGTTGAACATGTTGATTTGTGCATGAATTACATGCCTGCTTATCAATGGGGCAAAACAGACTGGTACTTTATAGAAATTAAACCCATGTTATTTCCCATGTATTTTTCTGTCTATGGTTCCTGCCTTATGTCTATTTAGTGCATTATTTAACAAGTGCAGTCAGTTAAAACACATAGGCAAAATTTGGGGAAAAAATAGATATATGAAAATCATAAAATCTCCTTATCCAACCTGTCCTTCCACAAAATCTGATAGATATAATAGATACTGTCAAAGGAAAATATCTGTTCAAAGCAAAAGAATAACTGGGATGAGGAAAAAGGACAAAAGAAAGGAAGATGATTTTTCTGCTTCCAGCTCTTCATCATGATGATGTGCCTTGTGAATTCCCGGTGGTGGATACATGGGCTGGTTATCCATAAATTGATCTTGGGTGATGCTTTGTGGGAGCTGCAGTGGATTTAAGTTGCCTCTGTTCTCTTTACTGTGCATTCTCAGATGTCCAAGATAGAAGTCATTAAAAAAGATTCCCTTTGCAATCAGCAACCATATTTGCAATGCAGTTTTCTTATTAGCAAAGAAAACCTTTATCCATGCTCTAAAATTTGTGACATAACAGTAATGGAATGTCAAAGTAAAGTCCTGTAAAAACTGAAACTCTAAAATCAAGAACAAGAAAGTCCACTATCACCAATGTTGTTCAATATAGTTCTTCAAATACTAGTCAAAACAATTATATAAGAGAGATAAATAAAAGTAATACAGATAGGAAAGAAAAAGTAAAATTATCATGTCATGATACTCTACATAGGAGACCTTAGAAACTACACTAAAAGACTTTTAGATTTAATAAAGAAATTCTTTGATGCAGGGGCGTGAAAAATCAACACTTAAAAATCAGTGGCATTCCTGTACACAAATAACAAACTTACTGAGAAACTACAGAGACCAAACCATTTACAATAACATACCAAAAATACGAAATACTTAAGAATCAATACAACAGAGGATGTAAAATACCTATACAATGAAAATTAGAGTACTCTGAAAAAAGACAGAAGAGGATTTTCAGAAAATGGGAAGATATCCCTTGCTTGTAGGTAGGAAGAAACAAACATAGTGAATACTTCCAAAACTGTTGCACAGATGAAATGCAATTCCAATTAAAATGCAATCAGCATACCTCACAGATCTAAAGACAAGATTCCTAAAATTCATCTGGAACCAGAAAAGAACTAGAATATTAAAGGCAATCCTGGCCAACAAAGGAAAGGCAGGAAGAAACACAATACAAAGCTGTTGTGATAAAATTTGCATGTTACTGGCAAAAACAAACAAACAAAAAAAGCTGAGGGTCAATGAAACTGATTAGAAGATGAATACAGGCCTACAAACACATTCAGCCACCTTATCTTTGACAAAGGAGCCAAACATGTTCACTGAAACAAAGCCTCTTCAATAAATGGTGCTGGAAAACTTGGCTTTCCACAGAAAAAGAGACTAAAACTAGATCCAAGTCAATCACCTTACACTAAATTAAATCAAAATGAATCAAAGATCTCAATATTAAAAACAGGAACACTAAATCTACCGGAAGGGAAAATAGGTAGAAATCTTGATGAGGTAAGCAGAGAGTTCATGAACAGAAACCAATCTGAAGGAAAAATACTTCAAAGAATCAATAATTGGGATTTCATGTTTTCAAAATATTTTTGCACATTAGAAGAAATCACCAACAGAGTAAAAAGATAATCCATAAACTGGGAGAAAAATGTAGCCAACTGCCCTCTGACAAAGGAATTCTGTCAGATCCCCAAAATCTAAAGACCCAAGGGCCAGCCAAATAGCTCAGTGGATTAAAGCACCTGCAAGCAGGAGCAGGGGCCAGGGTTTAATCCCCAGGCCTGCCATGCTGGCCCCATCCCCGGGGCAACCTGAGACAGCAATTGAGACTGGGCATGGTGGCATGTGCCTGTGATCCCAGCTCCTGGGGGGCTCTAAACAGGAGAATCACTATGAGTCTGATCTAGTAGTGAGACCCTGAATGCCCTGTAGACCCTTCCCTAAAATTAAAAAAAAAATCTAAAGACCCAATTCAAAACAGGGCATCTGAGATGAATATACACTTCTCAGATGAAAAAATACAAATGACAAATAAATGCATGAAGTAAATTAACATCATTAGTTTTTTAATAAATACAAATTAAAACAACACTGAAACTCCATCTCACCCAAATAAAAATGACTATCATGAAAAAATCAACAAATAACAAGTGCTGATGGGGCTCTAAGAAAGAGAAACACTTTTCTAATCTTGGTGGGAGTGTAGGCTGGTATAACCACTGTGGATACCATTGTGGAGATTACTCAGAAAACAAGGATCAGTGGTCCCATTTGACTCAGCTATTCCCCTTATAGATATTTTCCTAGAAGAATGAAAAGAAACATCACACAGCAATATATGTTCATCTATGTTTATAGCATCAGAATTTGTCATAGCTAAATCTTGCACACAACCCAAATGGCTATCAACTGAGGAACAGATAAAAAAGATGTGATGTTTCTCACAATAGAGTATTTCTCAGCTATAAAGAAAGATAAATTCAAGACTTTTATGGGTAAATGGCTGCAACTAGAGATCATATTCAAGTGGAATAAATCAGCCTCACATATGCAAACATTGTATTGTTTCCCTAGTGTAAGAAACTGAAAGGGTAAATAAGATCCAAAGGTGCAATAGATATTGAGAAAGGAAAAGAAATTGCTCAAAAGATAAGAACTGGAATGAGGGAAAAAAGAAAGAAGAAAGCAAAAAAAAATTATATATACACACACGATAGTGAAGATAATTTTACTACTAATTTATATTAGTTCATTGAAAGAAACAGTTGGTGTTTGTATTATTTGAACAATCTCACATGCCTATATCTGGTAATTTGAGCAACTACATTGAAGATAACAATATGCAGCATAATAACCATTATTATTTTCCTATCATCTTGTTTTGAAATTTCACATCATATTTATTTTTGTATTCTTTTTAAAATAAAGAAAATTGGGAAAAGGATAAAACATATGATGTCAAAGGTGAGGAAAAGTGGGTGCCTTGGCATACTGTTGATGAAAATGTATATTAGCATAGCTATTATGGGAAGAGTACATAAAGTCCTGGAAAAAGAAATAGAACTACCAAGAAAAAAAGTGAAGCCCTGCCCCTTATTTTTATACAGTAAAGTTTCTGGACAGATATAATCCAACTGTGCCATTTCTAAGTTCTGTAAATATGAAGAAACTTTTTAACTTTTCCAGAGCTTTATTTCTTTCAACTACAAATTATAAATTAAAAGAGCCAATTCTATAGTTACTTTTCAAATTAGAGAATTTGAGGCAAGTTCAGAATGGCTACTAAACAAGTAGTGCTTTTTTGTTTGTTTGTTTCCATAATTTTATTGAGAAACAAATAGCAATGAGACAGTTTCAAACCAAACTGGTAG
>NDGM011014571.1:0-11457 GCA_002564305.1 Octomys mimax | reverse complement strand
TTAGAGTTCAGTTAAAGTTAGATTTAGTGTTAGAGTTACTGTTAGAGTTAAGGTTAGAGTTAGGGTTTCAGTTAGTTTTAACGTTAGGTTTCGGTTAGCGTTATGGGTATTTAGAGTTAAGTTTTAGTTAGGGTTAGGCTTATGGTTAGGGTTACTGTTAGTTTTAAGGTTGTGTTAGAGTTAGGGTTAGGGTTACAGTTAGGGTCACAGAAATATTAGGCTTACGTTTGGCGTTAGGTTTAGGGTTAGGGCTACATTTAGGGTTAGGTTTAGTGTTATGATTAGGCTTATGCTTAGGATCATTGTTAGGGTTACAGTTCAGTTTACTGTTATGTTCAGTTTTAGGGGTGGGTTTAAAGTTACAGGTAACATTAGGGTCAGTGTTAGGATTTAAGTTAGGGTTTGGGTTATGGTTATGCTTAAGGTTATGGTTAGCATAAGGTTTGTGGCTATGATTAGAGTTTTGTTTAGGATTACAATTAGGGTTAGAGTTAGGGTTATGGTTAGAGTTAGGATTAGGTTTATGTTTATGGTTAAGTTAAGGTTTAGTGCTACCATTATGCTTAGGGTTAGGGTTGACATTATGGTTAGTGTTAGGCTTACAATTAGGGCTAGCGTTATGGTTAGGGTTACTTTTAGGTTTAGGGTTAGGTTAGGTGTTAGCATTATGGTTATGGTTATGGGTGGGATTAGGCTTATGGTTAGTTTTAGGGTACTTTTAGAGTTAGGGTTACCATTACAGTCAGGAGTATGGTTAGGGTTACAGTTCAGCTTATGGTTAGACTTACATATAGGGCTTGGGTTAGGGTTAGGACTACAGCTATAATTAGGATTTGGGTTAGTGTTAGGCTTACATTAGGATTACATTTAAGTTTAGTTATGTTTAGGAATATGGTTATGTTTGGGTTAGGGTTAGGTTTACGGGGAAGTTTAGGGTTATGTTTATCTTTAAGGTTTGGGTTGTTACTGTTAGTGTTATGGTAAGCTTTAGGGTTACAATAAGCATTAGTGTTATGGGTATTGTTAGAGTTGGGGTTAAGTTTACAGTTAGGGTTATGTTTAGGGTCAAGTTTATTGTTAGGGTTAGTCTTACTATTAGATTATGGTTAAACTTAGGGTTAGGGTTGTTTTAGAGTTACATTTAGGGTAGGGTTACAGTTTGGGTAAGGTTTAGGTTTATGCATATAGTTTGAGTTTGCATATGGTTTACAGTTAGGGTTAGGGTTATGTTTCATGTTACAGTTTGGGTGAAAGTAAGGGTTTATATTACGTTTCCAGTTATGGTTACAGTTAGGGTTAGGGTTATAGTTACAGTTAAGTTTAGGTGTACATTTAAGGTTATAATTATGGTTACGGTTAGGGTTAGCATTATGGTTATGGTTAGTGTTTCATTATGGTTAGGTAGAGGGTTAGGGCTATTTTTAGGGTTATGGTTAAGGTTAGGTATAAGTTAGGGATATGTTTAGTGCTAATGCTACAGTTACTGTTATAGTTATCATTACATTTACTGTTAGGATAAAGGTTATGGTTATCGTTAGAGTTAGGGTTACATTTAAGGTTAGGTTTACACTTAGGATTAGGATTAGTGCTAAGTTTAGCGTTAGGGTTGGCATTAGGGTTATGGTTAGTTTTGGGTTTAAAGTAGGGTTAGAGTTATGGTTAGGGTTAAGCTTACCATTAGAGATAGGTTAGGGTTAGGGTTACAGTAATGGTTTGGGTTAAAGTTAGGGTTAGGATTATGTTTAGGGTTAGTGTTAGGATTAGGGTTATGATTAGGTTTAGGTTAGGGTTAGGGTTAGGAATACTGTTACAGTTAGTTGTAGCATTAGGATATTGTTACGGTTAGGCTTAGGGTTAGGGTTAGGGATACAGCTATGATTAGGTTAGAGTTAGAGTTAAGGTTACATAGGGTTAGGGTTAGGGATAGTGTTAGGGCTAGGTTACAGTTAGGCTCTGGGTTACAGTTAGGTTTAGAATTAGATTTAGGGTTTTATTTTCTTTTAGGTTATGGTTAGAATTGGTTACGGTTAGGGTTATGGTCATGGTTAGAGTTATGATTAGGTTTAGTGTTAGGGTAACAGATAGGTTTAGCATTTTGGTTAGGCAACAGTTAGTGTTAGAGTTAGGATTAGGGTTAGGGTTAGGTGTCGGGTTATTATTAGATTTAAGGTTAGTGTTATGGCTAGGGTTATTGTTCCAGTTAGGGTTAAGATCAGAGTTAGTGTTATGTTTAGGAATACTCCTAAGCTTAGGATTAGACTTCTGGTTAGGTTTAGAGATACAATTAGAGTTAGGTTTCCGATTATTGTTAGGCTTAGGCTTAAGTTTATGGGTAGAGTTGCGAATAGTGTTTGGGGTAGTGTTATTGTTAGAGTTAAGTTTAGGGTTACAGTTTTGGTTAGTGTTAGCATTATGTTTAGGGTAAGGTTAGGTTTCAGGTTAGCTTTAGGGTTAGTGTTCGGTTTAGATTTTGGGTTAATTTTAGTGTTGTGATTATGGTTCAGGTTAGATTCAGTGCTACCATTAGTATTAGGTTTATGTTTAGGGTTATGGTTAGGGTTAGATTTATGGTTAGGTCTATGGTTAAGGTTAGGTTTAGCTTTAGGCTTATGGGTCAGCTTACAGCTATTTTCAGGATTAGTGTTAGGGTTACATTTAGGGTTACATTTATGGTTAGGGTTACCGTTAAAGTTAATGTTAGTTTTATGATTAGGGTCAGGGTTAGTATTAGGCTTATAGATAATGTTAGGGTTATGTTTATTGTACTAGTTAGGGTTACAGTTAGAATTTGGGTTAGGGATAGGTTTATGGTTAAGTTTAGGGTTAGGGTTAAGTTTCATTTTAGGGTTAGGGTTACTGTTAGGGATAGGATTAGTGTTAAGGTTAGGTTTAAATTTAGTTTAAGGATTAGGGTTAGGGCTACAGTTAGTGTTAGGCTTAGGGTTAGATTTACCATCAAGGTTATTGCTATGCTTAGGGTTAGGTTTATGGTTAGAGTTAGGTTTTGGCTTACCGTTATGGTTAGATTTACAGTTTGGTTAGCATTACTTTTAGGATTAGGGTTTGCGTTACAGCTAAGTTTAGGTTTACCATTATGTTTGAGATTCAGATTACATTTAGCGTTAGTGTTAGGTTTAGGGTTACAGTTAGGTTTATTGTTAGGGTCAGGATTAGAGTTAGGGTTAAAGATATCCTTACAGTTAAGGTAACTATTATGGTTAATTTTAGTGTTATGTTTATGCTTTTGGTTAGGATTACAGTTAGATTTATGGTTAAGATTAGGGTTAGGGTTTGGGTTAAGCTTAAGGTAAGGGGTAGGTTTTGGCTTAGGGATTACATTTAGACTTAGGGTTAGTTTTAGGGTTTCAGTTTGGGTAAGGGTTAGGGTTATGCTTAGGCTTAGGGTTAGGTTAAGGGCTACAGTTAGGGTTATGTTTAGTGTTAGGTTAGGTTTTGATTTAAGGTTACAATTATGGTTACATTTAGGTTTACAGTAGGTTTAGGATTATGGTTAGGGTTGGTGTTAGGGCCACATTTTGTGTTAGGGTTAGGGTTAGGTTTACAAGTAGGGTTAGGATTGTAGTTATGTTTACAGTTAGGGTTAAGGTTAGAGTTGCTGTTATGTTTAGCTTTAGGATTACAGTAGGCATTAGTGTTATGGTTAGGTTTAGAGTTGGGGTGAAGTTTACTGTTAGGGTTAGGGTAACATTTAGGTTTACATTTAGTCTTAGGTTTATGGTTAGGGTTATAGTTAGGGTTAGGTTTAGGGTTACAGTTATGGTTAAGCTTAGGGTTAGGGTTAGGTTTAGGGATACAGTTAGGGTTAGTTTTTGGGTTAAGATTAGAGTTACGGTTAGGCTTAGTGTTAGTGTTAGGGATACTGTTAAGTTTAGGTTTAGGTTTAGGGTTATGGTTAGGTTTAGGAATAGAGTTTGGTTCAGTTTTTATTTAGGTTATGGTTAAGATTGATTAGAGTTAGTGTTACGGTTATGGTTAGGGTTAAGGTAGCATCATTGTTAGGGTTACAGTTAGGTTTAGCCTTATGGTTAGGGTTTTTGTTAGTGTTTCGATTAGGATTAGCGTTTGGGTTCGTGGTCGGGTTTTGGTTACATTTAGTATTGGTGTTAAGATTAGGGTTGTTGTTCCAGTTGGGGTTAAGTTTAGGGCTAGTGTTATGGTTAGGGTTAGTGTTAGGTTTAAGATTACGGTTTAGGTTTAGTTTAGTTATACAATTAGGGTTAGGTTTACAGTTAGGTTTAGGTTTAGACTTACATTTATGGTTAGGGTTAAGATTAGTGTTTAGGTTAGTGATATATTTAGGGTTAGGTTTAAGTTTACAGTTAGGGTTAATGTAAGGATTATGGTTAGGGGTACTGTTAGTGATATGTTTAGGGGTAAGTTTAGGATTAATGTTAGCTTTAAGGTTAGTGTTTGTTTTACAGTTTTGGTTAATTTTAGTGTTAGGATTAAGGTTCAGTTTAGGTTCAGGGCTACGAGTAGGGTTAGGTTTAAGTTTAGGCTTATAGTTAGTGTTAGTATTATTGTTAGGTTTATGGTTAGGGTTAGATTTAGGCTTACAGGAAGTGTTATAGTTCCTGTAAATTACAATCAGGGTTAGGGTTAGGGTTACATTTAGGGTTACAGTTACAGTTAGGGTTAGTGTTACTCTCAGGTTTAAGGTTAGGTTAACTGTTAGGGATAGAGTTAGGGTTAGGTTCAGGGTTAGGTTTATCATTAAGTATAGGTTTAGGGTTACGGTTAGGTTTCAGTTTAGGATTAGGGTTATGGTTAGGGAAAGGGTTAGGTTTAAGTTTAGGGTAAGGGTTAGCATTAGGGATACAGTTAGGGTTAGGTTTAGGCTTAGCATTACAGTTAGGATTATGCTTAAGGTTATGGTTCAGTTTATGTTTAGGCTTACCGTTAGGGTTAGTGTTAGGGCTATGGGTAGAGTTATGATTAGGGTTAGTTTTAGGCTTAAAATTATGGTTATATTTAGGTTTACAGTTTGGGTTAGGGTTAGTTTTAGGGTTAGAGTTGAGGTTAAATTTATGGTTAGAGTTAGGGTAATGGTTAGGGTTACATTTAAGTTTATGTTAATAGTTAGGGTTAGGGTTACAGTTAGATTAACAGTTAAGGTTAGGGTGAGGTTTAGGGTTGAATTGCATTTAGGGTTAAGGTTATGGTTTGGAAAGTGTTAGGGTTATGCTTAGGATTCAGGTTACTGTAAGTTTTGCAGTTAGGGTTGTGGATATGTTTAGTCTTATAGTTTGGGTCAGCATTAGGGTTAGGGTTACAGCTAACACTAGGGTTACAGTTAGGGTTAGGATTAGCATTATTGTTAGCTTTATTCTTAGAGTTAGTGTTACAATGATGATTATGGTTAGTGTTAGCATTATGCTTATAGTTAGGTTTACAGTTAGAGTTAGGTTTAGGTTTAGGGCTACTATTATGGCTATGGTTATGGTTAGTGTTAGGGTTAGGGTTAGAGTTAGGGTTAGGATTTGATTTAGGATTAGGGTTAGGATTATGGTTATGTTTAAGGTTATGGTTCCAGTTAGCTTTAGGTTCAGTGTAATGGTTACAGTTAAGTTAGGATTAGGTTTACATTTATGATTAAGGTTATTTTGAGGGTTATCATTAGTGTTAGAGTTAGGATTATGATTAGGGTTTGTGTTAGAGTTAATGTTAGAGTTACTGTTAGGGTTATGTTTAACATTAGGGTTACAGTTAGTGTTCAGGTTATGGTTACAGTTAGTGTTAGTGTTAGGGTTACGGTTATCATTAGGCTTAGGGTTACATTTAGGGATAAGTTTGCATTTAGGATTGGGGTTACTTTTATGTTTAGGGTTAGGGTTATCTTTAGGGTAATTGTTAGGGTTAGAGTTACAATAGGGTTAGGGTTAGGATTAGGGTTAAGGTTACCATAAGGGTTAGGTTATGGTTAGGGTTTGGTTTCAGGTTACAGTTATGTTTCCATTTAGATTAGGGTTACAGTTTGGGTTACTTTTAGGTTAGGTTTATGGTTAGGGTTAGGGTTAGTATTCGTGTTATGGTTAGTCTTAGGGTTTGGATTAGGGTTAGGAATATAGTTAGGGTTAGTTTTAGGGTTAGGATTAGTGTTACTGTTATGCATAAACTTAGATTTAGGGTCAAGGATGCTGTTACAATTTTATTAGAGTTAGAGTTAGGGCTACATTTAGTTTTAGTTAATGGTTAGGGTTAGGGTGAATTTTAGGGTATGGGTTAGGCTTACAGTTAGGGTTAGGTTTACGATTACGCTTAGGTTCATTGTTAGGGATATAGTTAATGTTAATGTTATATTTAGTGTTAGGATTAGGTTTAAGGTTATGGTTAGCATTAGGGTTAGTTTTAGGGTCAATGTTAGGGTTTACTTTAGGGTTAGCTCTAGAGTTATACTTAGGGTTAGGTGAAGATTTTTGGCTATTGTTAGGGTTATATGTAGCTTTACAGTTAGGCGTAGAGTTAGGGTTATGGTTAGATTTAGGGTTAGGATGAAGTTTAAGTTTGTTATGTTTATGGTTAGGGTTATTCTTAGGGTTAGTGTTAGGCTTACAGTTAGGGTTAGGGTGAGTTTAGAGTTATTATTAGGGTTATAGTTAGCGTTACATTTAGGGTTAGGATTATGTTTAGTGTAAGCATTATGGTTATGATTATGCTTAGGGTTAAGGTTATGTTTAGTTTTAGAATTACACTTAGAGCTAGAGTTATGGTTATGGTTATGGTTAAAAGGTTAGGCTAACAGTTAAGTTTAGGTTTATGGATAGGGTTTGAGTTAGAGTTATGGTTTGGGTTAGTGTTAAGATTAGAGTTAGGGTTATGATTGGGATTACCGTTAAGTTTAGTGTTAAGGTTAGGTTTAGAGTTAGTTTGAGCGTTATGGTTGCAGTTAAGTTTAAGTTTATTTTGAGGGTTACTGTTAGGGTTAGGGTTAGGGTTAGAGTCAGAATAACTATGATGGTTATGGTTAGAATTAGTGTTTTGGTTAGTGTTAGGGTTGGAATTAGGGTTAGCTTTAGGTTTGCAGCTAGAGTTAGGGTTATTGATACAGTTAGGTTTGATATAGAGTTTAGGGTTAGGGTTACGCTTAGGGTTAGGGTTAGGGTTACATTTTGGGTAAGGGTTAGGCTTATGCTTAGGGTTAGGGTTAGAGTGATGTTTGCAGTTAGAATTAGGCTCACAGTTATGGTTAGTGTTAAGTTTACCCTTAGGTTTAGGGTTACGGTTAGGTTTAGGGTTAGGGTTAGTGTTAGCATTAGGGTTGCTGTTAAGGTTAGAGTTAGGGTTAAGCTTAGGGTTCGGGTTATGGTTAGGATTTAGTGTTTATGGTTGCGGTTAATGTTAGTGTTATGGTTAGTGTTAGGTTTAGGTTTATAATTATGTTTATGTTTAGGGTTCAGGTTAAGGTTATGGTTAGTGTTAGTGTTAAGGTTATGGTTAGTGTTAATGTTAGGTTGAGAGCAATTGATAAATTTAGAGTTAGGATTAGATTTAGGGTTAGGGTTATGATTCATGTCAGAATTAGAGTCTTTATGATTAGGCTTAGTTTTAGTGTTGCAGTTAGGCTTAGGGTCAGGTTTCAGTATAGGGTTACAGTTAATGTTAGAGTTAGGGTCAGGGTTAGTGTTAGGGTTATGGTTAGGTTTAAGGATATGTTTATGTTAAGGATAGGGTTAGGCTTAAGATTACGATTGTGGTTAGTTTTAGAGTTAATGTTACAGTCATTGTTAGGGTTGGGGTTACAGTTAGATTTAGTTTTAGGGTTATGGTTAAGGTTAGAGTTGGGTTTATGGTTAGGTGTAGGGATAAGGCTACAGTTATGGTTATAGTTAGGGTTAGGGTTAGGGTTAGGGTTAGGTTTATGGTTAAGTATAGGATTAGAGTTACAGTTAGAATTAGTTTCATGATTAGTGTTAAGTTTAGAGTTAGGCTTATGTTTAAGGTTCTAATTAGGGTTAGGGTAACCATTAATGTAGGTTCAGGTTTAAGGTTATGGTTAAGGTTCGTGTTAGGGTTAGGTTTAGTGCTAGGGCTACGGTTATAGTTATGGTAAGTCTTAGGCTTACATTAGGGTTACATTTAGGTTCAGGGTAATGGTTACAGTTAGGTTAGGATTAGGTTTACATTTATGGTTAAGTTTATTTTGAGGTTACCATTAGTATTAGGGTTAGGGTTACGGTTAGGGTAGGGTTACGTTTAGGTGTACAGTTAATGTTAGGTTTAGTGTTAGGATTAGAGTTACAACAAGCCTTAGTGTTAGGGTTAGGTTCAGGGTTACAGTTATAGTTAGGTTTTCAGTTAGGTTTAGGTTTAAGGTTATTTTGAGGGTTACCTTTGGGTTAAGAGTTAGGGTTATGGTTAGAATCAGTGTTATGATGATGGTAACTGTTAGGAATAACATTAGGTTTAGGTTTATGGTTACATTTAGGGTTAGGGTTATGGCTATGGTTAGTGTTATGTTTAAGATTAAGGTTAGTGTTAGAGTTAGGGTTATAGTTATCAATAGGTTTATCGTTATGTTTAGGGTTAGGTTTACACTTAGGATTAGGGTTAGCATTAATTAAGTGTTAGGGTTAACATTATGGTTACTGTTATGGTTAGGGCTATAATTAGTGTTAGGGTTAGGGTTAGGATTAGAATTAGGGTTATGGCAAGGCTTAGTGTTAGGGTTAGGGTTAGGGATACACTTACAGTTCATTTTATTATTAGAGTTAGGGTTATGGTTAGATTTACAGCTAGGGTTAGGTTTAAGGATAAATTTGGGGTTGGTTTTAGGGTTCGGGTTCAGGTTAGGGTTATGGTTAGAGTTAGGGTTACATGTAGGATTAGGTTAGGATTATTGTTATGGTTATGGTTAGGGTTAGGTTTATGGTAAGGAGTAAGGTCACGATTAGGCTTTGGGTTCGGGTTACAATTAGGCTTAGTGTTAGTTTTAGGGTAGGGTTAGGTTTACTGTTACTGTTAGCGTTAGAGTTAAGTTTAGGGTTACATTTAGGGTTATGTTTAGGGTTAAGGCTATGATTAGTGTTAGGGTTAAGGTCAAGGTTATAGTCAGACTTAGGGTTATGGCTATCATTAGGTTTAGGGATAGGTTTGTTCTTAAGATTAGGGTTAGCTTAAATTTAGCATTGGGGTTATCATTAGGGTTACTGTTAGGGTTAAGTTTACATTAGGGTTAGGGTTAGGTTTATGGTTAATGTTACCATTAGGGTTAGCTTAGGGTTAGGGTTAGGGTTACAGTGAGGGTTACATTTAGGGATAGGTTTGCAGTATGTGTTATTTTTAGGATTAGGTTTACAGTTAGAGTTAGTGTTAGGATTAAGGTTATGATTAGTCTTAGGGTTAGGGTTAGGGATACAGTTACAATTAGATTAGGGCTAGAGTTAGGTTTATGGTTAGGGTCAGTGTTAGGGATAAAGTTTGGGTTAGGTTTAGGGTTAATGTTAGGGTTACGATTATGTTTAGGGTTAGAGTTAAATTTAGATTTAGGGTTAGGTTATGGCTAGCATTGGTTAGTGTTAGAATTATGGTTATGGCTAGGATTAGGGTTAGAGTTAGGGTTATGTTTATTGTTAGGATTATAGTTAGGTTTAACATTAAGGTTAGGGTTATGGTTAATGTTAGGGTTAGGATTAGGGATAGAGTTAGGGGTCATATATGGTTAGCTTTAGGATAGGTTACAGGTAGTGTTAGTGTTCGAGTTAGGGTTAAGGTTAGTTTTAATGTTATTTTTAGGGTTAGTGTAAGGGTTTGGATTATGGTTCGGTTTATGTTTGGGGATATGATTAGGGTTAGGTTTACGGCTAAGCTTAGGTTTAGGTTTACGTTTATGGTTTCGGTTACAACTAGTGTTTTGTTTAGCATTATTGTTAGTGTTAAAGTTATGGTTAAAGTTAGGGTTAGGATTAGTCATGGTAAGGGTTAGGATAATGGTTAGGGTTAGTTTAAGCATTGTTTAAAGTTAGTTTCAGAGTTAAAGTTAGCTTTAGAGTTATTGTTAGGTTTACAGTAAAGTTTGCATTATGTTTTGGGATACGATTAGGCTTAGATTTAGGTTTAGGGTTAGGATGTGTGTTAGATTTATCATGAAGTTTAGGTTTAGGGTCAGGGTTAGGCTTACATGCAGGGTTATAGCTGGGGTAAAGGTTACAGTCAGAGTTAGGGTTAAGGTGACAATTAAAGTTACAGTTAGGATTAGGTTTAGGGTTACCATTATGGTTAGGATTAGGTTTAGGTTTAGGTTTAATGTTAGGGATATGGTTATAGTTAGGGTTAGGTTTAGGATTAGGGCTATGGTTAATAGTAGGGTTAGTGTTAGGGTTACTGGTAGGGATAGTGTTAGGTTTAGTGTTAGGTTTAAGGTTAGGTTTAGCATTAGGGTTAGGTCTACAGTTAAGGTTAGGTTTAGGCTTCTCAATCGGTTTATGGTTAGGCCTATTATTCAGGCTTGGGCTTGGATTTAGTTTTATTCTTACAGTTTGTGTTATGGTTTGCTTTACAGTTGGTTTAGGATTACAGTTAGGTTTAGGGTTACAGGTTAGGGTGAAAGTTATGGTTAGGGTTCAGATTACATTTAAGGTTAGGATTAAGGTTAGAACTACCGTTAGTGTAAGACTTACTTATAAGGTTAGGGTTTGGTTTAGGTTTACAGTTAGTGTGAGGTTTAGGGTTAGGTTTATGTTTAGTTTTTGGGTTAAGGTTCTGGTTAGGCTTATACCTAAGGTTACAGTTAGTGTTAAGGTTAGAGTTAGCATTAGTTTTTGCTTTCATTTTAGGTTTTATCTTAGTGCTATGGTTAGCTTTACAGTAATTGTTAGGCTTAGGGTTACAGTAGGGTTATTGTTAAGGTTTGGTTAAGGGTTAGTGTTAGGATCTCACCGACTCCAGGCCCGGTGAGTGTGTGGGAGAGCTTCTGTTCTGTCCTGTGTCAGCCCACCTCTCCAGGCCCAGGCCCGCCGTGTGAGAGAGGCACTTCCCTGTGTTGTCTAGACATCACCTGCCTGGCCAGACCCAGCCCAGCCCTCTCTCTGAGTGAAAACTTCCACCGTGTCTTGGACCCTCCATATCCAAATGACCCCAGGCCCTGCAAGTGTAGGGGAGAGCTTCTGCTCTGTCCGGCACCTGCCTGCCTCTCCAGGCCCAGGCCCACCACATGAGAGAGGCACTTCCCTGCGTTCTCCAGACCTCCCCTGCCCAACCAGAACCAGCGCAACCTGCCACCTGAGTAAGAACTGCTGCTGTGCTCTTGGGAGTACTGCAGACCCACCAAAACACAACAATGATGAGTGTGTGGGAGAGCTTCTGGGCTCTCTTGCCTCTGCTTCTCATACACTTCCAGACCCAGGCCAGACCTAGCATACAGACTTGAGATAAAAACCTGCAGCTAAAGTCCCCACAGTGAGAGACTAGGGTCAAAACCACACAGCTAATCCAGGAACA
>NDGM011014559.1:0-11786 GCA_002564305.1 Octomys mimax | reverse complement strand
TCTTCGCACTCTGGAAATCGTGTATGTAAGCATTTGTTTGCCTAACGAAGTCTCATAGATCCTCTAGGCTTTCTTCAGTCTTTTTCATCGAATGGGTTAAAATAGCTGTCCTCAAGAATTTTTTTATCTTTCTGTTGGTGTAGCTGTCAAATGTATTTTCTGTTTCATTCTTTGAATTCTTTGGCTTCAAAATGTGATTTTTCAAAAATAATGTCTTTCTCTGTTGAATTTCTCATTCAGATCATGAGTTTTTTTTTTTTTTTTTTTACTGAGTTAGTTGAACTGAATATGCTATCAGTATCTCATTGAGCTTCTTTAAGATCATTATTTTTATTTTCTTTCTTTTAAAATCAGGTTTTATTGGTATACTTTAGATATACATAATGATCACATTCATCATAGAATTGATTTTCTCTTAAGGCATTTTGTAAGTTTCTTTTCCTTTGGGGTTGGTTACTGGAGAATTACTGTCTTCCTTTAGGACACTAGTGGTGAACCTTTGGCACATGTACTATTTTTCTTTTAAGACAAAGGATGTTAGTGTATGATTTGTTTTTTCTAAACTAAAATGTCAGTATTCAGGTTTGATTGCGATGTTGGCACTTAACAATAACTAAGTGGGTTTTGGTTGTATTTTGTGTTCCAAGGTGCTTACTATTCAGATAAAATAGTAATATTAAACTTACTGCCCCTGTTACGAAATGTTATGTCATTACTCTTCTCTTTTGGATGTTCAGAAACTGAGATATTTAGACTCAAAGCTAGAAAGATAGATGACTAAGAGGACAGCTAATATTTTGTCCCAAGACCTTAATGGTTAGCCAGGACCCAGGACATGAGGGAGCCTTTTCAGTGACATCCTGCAACTCTGGTGAGTTATACGGACTCCTGACCAAGTGGATTGAGGACCACAGAGGATAAGATCTAAGGTGCATAGTGTGTGCATAAGGAGGGTCCCTGGAAGAAAAGTATCTCCCAAGCTTTTGTAAGAAAGCCAGTTGGTCAGTTAATAACTGTGACTCATCCAGATGGCTGACACTGAAGAACGAGAGGTGCTACACATGGTTCCAAGATACAGTTTCCAAGGAAACTTAACTGACCTTGATAAATACCAAAAATTGATTAATGCAGGCCTTACCTTAATTTGATCTTGAACATCTAGCAGAAAAGTATAACCATGAGGTATGAAACAGTTGCCAACTACACTAGTAACTGGTCATTGTTTTGGCATAATGTGCTGGATAGGATTAAATTGCTATATTATATTGCTAAATTGCTAATTGCAGGTACTCAAAATTTTTGAAATCTTTAGTCTAAATTAAGCAAGTTCATCTAGAATGAAAAGAGTTCAAAAATAAAAAGAGGTTTTACAGAATCTTCCAAACACAGCTCCTCCATCTCCAGCTGACCATCTATCACTTAAGAGTATAAAGCAGAAAAGGGGGGATATGGGGGGAGTGGCTAAAGCTGGAGATTGATCACACCTGCAGTTGGAGCAAGGCCAGCCTCAAGAATACAGTATCTGAGGCAAGTCACATGAATAAACTATTGGGCTGAGGGGTTTCACGTGGAATCCAACCTCCCAGGTGTATAAACAAACACACTGCAGCCATTGAAGCCCTTTGTCCTTCTCCTTCCTTCCTTCTCTCCCCCACCCCCATTCTTCTTTCCTCAGGAGAGAAGGCTCTATCTGGCCTCAGTTTGCTATTAAAAACCATTAAAATTTAAAAAATGACTTCCTTTCACAGCTCTACTGGTCTCATGTTTTTCTGTTGGATTGTTTCTTTTTAAAAAATATTTGTTTGGTACAGGGTCTTGCTATACAGCTCAGACTTGTAGTGATCCTCCTGTCTCAGCCTCCCTAGTGCTGGGATTATAGGCATGCACCACCATGCCCAGTTTTGGTGGCCGGCATGGTGCACCCAGAGTTCCAAGGTTGGCACAGCATGTGGTACCCAGGTCCTTGTGTTTGCCAGGCAGGTGCTTAGACCACTGAGCTATCTCGGCAGTCATTAGTTCTATTTCTTGTTTTTCTTTCCTGGGTGTTGATATCTGCACATCTAGTGTCATAGTTGCATTTTTAGTTGTATGGAACTGGTTCCTTTTTATTCTCTTCTCTGTATAGAAAGGCTTCTTTCTGTGGCTGGGCATAAGGGTGTCAACTGGGTGTGGTTTGTCAGGCCTGATTCTGACTGGATGCAATAGTGCGGGCTGTGCGGTTCTCCTGTTGTAACCCTAAGTGACATCAGTAGTGGTCTCAGTGGTTGAGGGTGTGATGGGCGTGACTCTGACAGTGGGGTACAGTTTTGCTGGAGACAAGGGTGCTGCCTGTTGGCCCGAGTCTATGTGGCAAGTGCTCTGGTGGCTAGAGGTGCCACCTGGATAGGTTTTGGACTGAGCTTGGTATGTGAGTTTGTTTTTTGGTTTCTGGCCATGCAGCAGGTGTACAGAGGAGGAGGCCCATTTGGGAGGTTCAGGCCAGGTGCAGGTGCAGTGAGCTGGCTGGCTGTGCAGCAGGCTCACTGAGGGCGCAGTTAGGCTTCCCCCAGAATGGCTGATGGGCCATTCTTGGCCATGCAAGGGGCTGGTGACTGTGAGAGGGGCTGTTGGCTGGGCGAGGCTACTGCCTAGCTGTCAGGACAGGTACAGGTGTGCACACCTGTGCTGGGCCACTGCAGGTGCATTTGCTTCCTCCCTGTGGATGTCATCTTGGTCTCTGTGGGATAGATTTCTGCACGGGCTTGGGAGGGCCTAAGCTCTGAGCAGTGGATCATGGGCTGTAGCCCCGGTGTTGAGCATGATGGGTGTGGGTGGTCTCAGGAGTGAAGGTACCACGTGGCAGCTTGGCACAGGGCGGGGCCACTCTAGCAGTGGGTCCAGTTCCAAGCTGGCATTGAGCTGTCACAGCTTATTGGTAGGGTGGAGGGCGCACAGTGTAGATCTCCACTCTGCCAATACAGCCACATTAACTTTGAGAAGTTTACTTTTCTCTCATTGGTGAGACAAAATACCTGACTCCTAAAGTTAAGAGAGGAAAGATTTGTTTATCCTGTTTATGAAAATTTCAGTGCACCGTTAGCTGGCTCCAAGTAAGAGGGCACACGGCAGAGAGGGATCAGTTCATAGCAGCAGAAGACAGCAAAAGCAACAGAAGTGGGGAAGGGACAAGCCTCTTTGTGTCCCTTATGTGTATGCGGGCCACACGCCCTAGGGCAGGTATAGCACTCATCTATAATATCAGACCATGAATCAGTCACAAACTTTAGATTCAGCCACCTCTAAAAGCCCGACCCCCATGGCGGCATGAGATGGGGGCATCTAGACATAAACTGTAACAGAAGCTCCTTAAACTGTTCCTGGCCTGTGTTGGTTGCAGAAGTCTACTGGACAGTCATCTGCAGAAGTAGAGGGGGCTGTTGGGGTCTCCAGCTTACCTTTCCCTATAAAGAGAAGTCTACCTTGGCACCACACTGGTCCAGGGGAGGGAGCTAGCATGGGAGCCGCAGGATCTGTCTCTCTCCTTCTGATGCTACTTGTCGCTCTGAGCTCCTCAGGGATCTTACTACGTTTCTGCTACTGTCCAGTGAGCTTTCTCAGTCACTCTAGTCAGAATGGAATGTTTATTCTTTGTTGTGGTCCTTGTGTGGTGGTTGGGGGTTGAGGAGGAGCCAGCAACCCTGTTCAGCCACCTTGCTGATGTTACACCCTGATGTTTTTTCTGATTCTGAGCTCTCTGTTTCACCTTTTCAGACCCTATTTTCCTTCTGAGATGGGCAAAGAAAGGTGGCACGTGGTACTGGGTCAGGAATCCCAAATGATGCTCCCCCCACTCCTGTTGTGCTCAGTGCCACCTGTCATGGGCAGTTTGAAGGGGTTGTTTGGATATATAGCTAAGGCTTGGACTCAGTTGGACAACAGATTTACTGCTAGGACAGTGGCCAGGTACCTACTGGGAGATGATGCCTTTGACTACTTATTTATTTTATTTTTGTTTGGTAGGTGTTTTTTTTTTTTTTTTTTTTTTGATGCCAGGAGTCAAACCCAGGTCCTTGCACTTGCCAAGCAGGCATCGTGCCACTGCTATATCCCTGGTCCTGTGTGATGCCTTTTTTTTTTTTTTTTTTTCTTTGTGGTACCAGGGATTGAACTCAGAACCTTGTACTTGCCAGGCAAGCACTTATTCCACTGAGCTATCTCCCTGGCCCCTGTATGATGCCTTTGAATGGAGGAATGGTCATCCAGGTCACAGTAATGCCCAGCATCCTGGTGAGGGCTTTGGCTTGAGTTCCTGCCTCACCTTGCATCATTCCCATGCTCCTGGTGGTTGGATAGTGGAAGACACAGGTGTGAATGTATTACTGTTCATGAGAGAAAGGAAACAAGCAGTGGAAGGAGTGTGCTGTTTTCAGACTCAATGTGGAGACCCTTACTTCCCTCCTTTTTGTTCCTATCAGGATCCTTGCCACTGCTGGAACTGACTTTGACCTGCGGACACTGAGAGCTGTGCGTGTACTAAGGCCCCTGAAGCTGGTGTCTGGGATTCCAAGTGAGTTCAAAAAAGACGGTCAGGCCCGAGACAACCTGTACCACCAGCCTCCTTCCCTCCTCACCATAGCCCCTTGAGATTGCAACCTTGACGTGTGTGTGTGTGTGAGAGAGGGGGATGTTGAGGATGAAATCCAGAACCTCGTTCATGCTAAGTACACTTTACCACTGAGCTACAGCTTGTTCCCTGAGCTTGCCCCTGTTGACTCCAGGGAACTAGGTACAAGGAGGGGAGGAACAGGCCCTTTCCAATCCATTCTCCACAGAGTCCCACAGGGTGATCCTGTCGCTTTGGCCTGGCCTGGCTTCTCTAGACAGAAGCTTTATTTCCAGATCCTTTCAGTGCAGGGCTATGATTGGACATAAGGTATGTCCTTGAGTATTGGCCAGAGTTGTGGCCTGGGGAATCTTGTGAGCCAGCGGCCACCCTGGCTGCTGCTACTCCAGTCCAGTGGAAGTTGGGTTTAGGTTTACATAAGGGCCTGGGTGGGCACGGATCTAGTATGGTGTCCTCGTAAGGGCACTGCGTTGGTTAGCTCATTGTTTTACATTGAACAGGCAAGGGCTCTGACCTGTATCCAGGATTATGAGCTATGACCTCCTTTGCCTGATTCCTGTGCCCTCAACTCCCTCATGTCCTATGGCAAGTAAAAAAATGCTCTGGTTTTAGAGGAGAGTAGAGCAGCCCTACCATCCCCAAAGAGTTGTGTCTGTTAGGAGCTGCTGTACTTTGTAGGATCCTTGGCTTCTCCCTCCCAGGGTGCCCTGCTCTTGGATCCCAGCATTCTCTGCTCTCCCTTTTCAGGATCCCCTGCTCTTGCATCCCAGCATTCTCTGCTCTCCCTTTTCAGGATCCCCTGCTTTGGGCTCCCAGCATTCTCTGCTCTCCCTTTTCAGGATCCCCTGCTTTGGGCTCCCAGTATTCTTTGCTCTTTCTTCTCAGGATTTCCTATCCTTTCCTCTCAGAATTCTCTTTTTCTTTCTTTCTTCCTGCTCTTTATTTTATTCTTTTTCCTCTCAGGGTTTTCTGCCCTTGCTCTACCCTGAAGCTTCAGGATCCATGATCTCATCAGCTCATACTCTATTCCTGCTTCTTCCCCTGCTCTGAGACAACCACTCAGTCCACCTCTCCTTAGCACCTCGTTCTTTGCCCAGAATATTCTCTAGTCTGTTCCATATGAGTATGCACTCTTCTGTCCTGCCTCCAACATTTCCTTCTCTGTGTCCTACTTTGACTGCTATCAGCTCTTTGCTTGCTGTCCACAAAAATTTACCCCAGGGCTTTGATCCTTCCCTCCCTAGGCTCTTGTCTGCCTTTGGCCTGCCCTGCTCCCTGCTGCCTCCCTTGGTGTCTGGCCCTCCCTGCTCTGCCTGCCTGGCTCCCTGCTGCTTCCTTTGGTGTCTGACCCTCCCTGCTCTGCCTGCCCTGCCCCCTGCTGCCTCCCTTGGTGTCTGACCCTCCCTGCTGTGCCTGCTCTGCTCCCAGGTTTGCAGGTGGTGCTCAAGTCGATCATGAAGGCCATGGTTCCATTGCTGCAGATCGGCCTGCTTCTCTTCTTTGCCATCCTCATGTTTGCCATCATCGGCCTCGAGTTCTACATGGGCAAATTCCACAAGGCCTGTTTCCCCAACAGCACAGGTGAGGTCCAGTAGCACCCCTTGGGTTTGGATAGATTATGCATTCATTTGTCTAGGACCTAGGCGCAGTTCTAGATGCTGCCGGGACCTTTTAGGTCCTAGACAAGTGAGATGTAGCCTACATTTTAGTGAAAGACACAAACAATGTTATAAACTGAAGTAAATAGGTACATAAATGAAATAATACAAATTATAGTGTCTGCTAGGCTAGAAACAAAAATGTATTTGAAATAGAATAATTTGGGGCCTGCTCTATACAGGGTGGCCAGGGGAACCTTTTTGCTAAGGTGACAATTGAACAGAACTCTGTACAGTAGTAAAAGAATCAGCTGTGTGCTTGCCTGGCCAAAGATCTTAGTTACGAGGAACAGTAAGTGCAAAGGCCCCAGGTGAGGTGCAGAGAACAAGGAGAAATCTGCATTAGTTGGCTGCTTGTTTTACATTGAACAGGCAAGGGCTCTGACCTGTATCCAGGATTATGAGCTTATGACCTCCTTTGCCTGATTCCTGTGGCCTCGACTCACTCATGTCCTATGACAAGTAAAAAAATGCTCTGGTTTTAGAGGAGAGTAGAGCAGCCCTACCATCCCCAAAGAGTTGTGTCTGTTAGGAGCTGCTGTACTTTATAGGATCCTTGGCTTCTCCCTCCCAGGGTGCCCTGCTCTTGCATCCCATAAGAACTTGAGTCTTATTCTTGGGAAAATAGGAAGACAGTGAAGAGCTCTGAGCAAGTTATGACATCATCTGGTCTCTCTGGCTGCTGTGAGGAGACAAAGGTGGAAACCAGTGTGTAAGAGGGTATCTGAGAGAGATGTCAGCCTGGGCTGGTGTTTGGTAGAGGTAGTTTAAACCACCTACCTTAAGCTACAGGATTTTCTGAGTATGTGAGGGATAAGAGAGAAAGAACAGTTAAGACTCTGAGGTTTGTGGCTGAGCTGTGAACATACTGAAGGAGAAAACTCAGATGACCATCACTTTGATACCAAAAGCTTTTCCTAAATTTTAAATCAGTCATGATTAAGAAAAGCCATTATCAAACTGGAAATAACAGGTAATATTCCTTAACCATTTTTTTCAAGTGCAAACTTGAGTGTACATTGAGAGCTTTTCCTTTAAAGTCAGGAGCAAGGTAGGATACAGATGGTCAGTTTCGATCTATGCAGCTGTTTTGATTGTGACCAGTGACAGGAGACAAGAGAAAGAAGGAAAATTTTGTCCAGGATTGAAGAAGAGGAAGGAAGCTGGGCATGTGATACACTCCTGTAATCTAAACACTCTGGGAGGCTGAGGCAGGAGGATTGCAATTTAGCAAGACCCTACCTCAAAATTAAATAAATAAATAAATAAATAAAGAAAAGGCTTGAAATGTATTTCAGGCCCTGGGTTCAATCCTCAGTGCTGGGAAAAAAAAAAAAAAGAAAAACAACAAAACTTGTGATTGTCCATAGATAATGCAATCTATAAATAAACCTGCAAAGGCTTCTTTATAAGTATTTATTAAGATATTTGGAGAGAAATAAATTTTGTGGTCAATTTTTCCTTTTAACTCTGAAAGTATTTGCCTTTCATCTGAACAATTCCTCAAAATTTCTTTTATGTTACTAAAAGGAATTTTCATGTGTTGTTATACATCTAAAAAAATTCCTGCTTTTTCAGTGGGCTTTTGTGAGTGAAGAGTGCATGTGTCTGGTGTGAGGTAACAGCAGTATTCCGGTGCTCCCTACCCTCTCCGCTCGGTCCCCTGGTGCTTTCCAGGATGCAGGTGGTAGAGGGTCCCCACCTGCTGTGGCAGTGCCAAGAGGCCTGGCTGGAGGTCCCAGCCCCTGTCTGGCCACAGGTGGGCTATCTCAGCTGTTCTGCGGTGGTAGAGTCCTGCCTGGTGACCAGCACGGCTGTGCTCCCTGTAGAGTGGCAAGCAGATCTGCACGTCAGGAGGCTCTGGTGATTTGGCTGTGCAGGCAAGGAGCAAAAAGGGTGGTTGTGATAGGAAGCATTGGAGGCTGGTGGTTGTTTGGTTTGGTTCCAGAACTAAGGGAGAAACTAACCAGGGAGTCTGAGAAGGCTGCCTGCTGGCAAGAGGAGAGATTCAGTGCAAGTATCAGAGAGAGTGGGGAGTTACTGGCACCAGGCCACCTGCAGTGAGCTCTCCAGGGCCCAGAGTCCTAGTCGGGGTGGAGAGTGTGTTCTCTTCATTCTCCTCTTCACAGATGCAGAGCCTGTGGGTGACTTCCCCTGTGGCAGGGAGGCCCCAGCCCGGCTTTGTGAGGGTGACACTGAGTGCCGGGAGTACTGGCCAGGACCCAACTTTGGTATTACCAACTTTGACAACATCCTGTTTGCCATCTTGACTGTGTTCCAGTGCATCACCATGGAGGGCTGGACAGACATCCTCTACAACGTGAGTTGCCCGGGAGTGGGCCCTGCCCTGTGGTCCTTCCCAGTGGGGGTGGAGCCCCTGTGCTGAGCTCTAGAGCCCCATTTGGGGGATACTTTCAACTAAGATCCTCTGCTCAATCCTTACCCTGCCCTTGCCTAGGATGAGGTGTGGGGCCCTTATCCAGAAGCTTTGTCACAGGTCCCATTGTCAGTTTCAGCCCTAACTTTAGCCCCAGTCATTCTGGGGACTCTGGCTAAGGGCTGAGGGTGGAAGTCAGCCAAGAAAATCTCAGAGAAGATGTTGTTGATGTTGATGCTTGTGGTGGCAGCAGCAGCAGCTGTGCTTCTGTGGGCCTGCTTTGTGGACACCTGTTGTGTGATGTCTGTGAGAATTCATGGTGAAGATGGTACACTGGCGTCACAGAGAGGCTGAGTAATTTGCTCTGATCTGCTTGCGACTCACTGTGAACCACGAGCCACACCAGTGCTGCTGGGGTCTTCAGGGTGGAGCCAGGGCCAGTGATTTCTGGGGTCTCTTTGGATCTAGGCCACAGGTAAAGTTGGAGCGCAGGGTAGAAGCTTAGGGCAGCATGGAGCTGAGGCCCAGGAGAAGCCCTGGTCATGCTGTGCCCGGGTCCGAGTCTGTGCCTTACGCACTTGGTTTTTGCTCAGCTGTTCTGTCCAGCATGGGTTCCTCTTTCGTCTCCTCCCACTCATACCTGTGCCAGCCAGCCTGGGTATGGGGGCTCCCTTAGAAGGTGAAGGACACACCTGTGGGAACCTGTTTCGCTCCCACTTTGCTTCTACCTGGGCCATCCTGGTGGACACTGGTGACTCTGATGTGAAGACCTCCCCTGCCCCGCTGTGCGAGGCTCGTGAGCCACCTGGGTGGGAGAACAAGGCAGTTGGTGCTTTGGGGCTTTGTGCGGTAGAGAAGGAAGTGACCTGGCTTGTGGACTCTTCAGGTAGCTGGAAGTTGTGTCCTGAATGGGCGTTTGGGTTGTAAGGCAGTGCTGGGGCACCACATGCTGTCTTCTGGAGCCAGCCTCTTGTTCACTAAGGGCACTCCTTGAGCCATGTGCTCCTGGGGCCCTGAATGTCCTCATGACCTCTGTGTGTCTGCCTGCTAAGGAACAGGAGGAAGGGGTGATGCTGGGACTTTATGTCCTATGCTTTGGTAAATGCTTAGGGGACTGATCTCTGGAGTCTGTTGACAGGTGGAGGAGTTAGGCAAAATGGGCTTAGAGTACATGGAGCCAGATTCCATCCCACCTGAGAGCTGTGTCTGATGACAGTCCCTGTGTGATCAAGGGAACGAGGAGCAGGGACAAAGGCAGCAATGAGAGCTTGGCTAGTCTCTCTCTGCAGCCATTCAAAGAGCAGTTTTCACAAAGGCAGACCCTAAAAATAGCTCTGAGTTGGCCATGTTCCTGCCAGCCCTGCCCAGAGGAAAGGCTGTGTGACCAGGTCTCTGTGGCCCTCCGTGCCTCATGGGACTTAGCCAGAGGCTGTAGTAGAGGCCCCTCTTTGTCTGGGACCCCCTGGAAGGGATGGGCAGGAACTTGACCTTGGGGCTGTAGGCACTGGCCATGAAAGGGTACAGAGGTTTCAGCAGGGCCTCTGGGCACTGGACACCACTTGTACAGGCCGAGTAGGAGTTGTTTAGCACATAGGATCCAGATAATGGCAAGGGCCATTATGAGAGAGGAAGACTTGGGTGTGACCAGTTAGAGGACCCTGAGAGATAGGGCCTGTGAGGTCTAGAAACCAGACATGTAAATGGTACATTTGGTTGGAGGTTTGGCTGGTGCCCCAGGAAGCAGTAGTGACAGTGAGCTGTGTATCTGGTACCATATAAGACCAGAGTAGGTGGCAGCAATCGGTCAGCTCATTCCTCCTTGCTGCAGGTCACTGCTGATTAGACAGAAGTTTGGAGAGGATTCCCTTGGAGGGGGTCCCTTCAGCCAGATGATCTTCCAGGTGGTGGTACCTGGGCTACCCACGGGCAGAAGCCACTAGCCTGTACCACTAGGGGTACAGGGAGAGTGGAGCGGGGCCCCAGCTGTGGAGAGGGTGAACAGGATGGATCTCAGAGCCTCTGCTGAAAAGTGGGCAATGAGTAGGGAAGGGTCTAAGCTTTGAAAGGATGTGGAATCTGATGGGGCTGCGGAACTTGCAGACGTGCCTCGTAGGGTGTGAGTCAGCCAAAGATGAGAATATCACAGGACGGCAACATGCAAGCAAGAACCGGCCTGCTCCCTCATTCACCCTCCCCTGCTGTGCCACTGTTAGGGTCAGCAACCCAAGGCAGGAACAGGAACAGTGCTGGGTGGGGACGAACAGCAGGGCCCTGCCTGCCTCTCACACTGAAAGGGGCAGCTGTGGCAGGCCAGCTGGGAGCAGCTGTGACAGTTTGGCTCCCAGCTGGGACTGAGACTGTTACTGTGGAATGTTCTGTTACCCGGGAGTTCCTAGAAAGGTTGTGGGGCTTGTCTTAAACTCCCCTTCAAGAGCACGATGGTTGCTTCCCTGCTGTGTGTGAGGGGAGGTGAGAGGTGGGTGTGGGTTGGTAATTCAGATCTGCTCAGATCTGAGAAGAGTGCTAAGATACATAGACGTGATGCTACAAACTGGACCTGCTCCAGCTTGGCTGAGTAGCATGAGAGAAGGAGAAGAGCCAGAGACGCTATGACTTGGGCTCCTGGGGAAGGAGGTGCCGTGAAGAGCAACGGGAGAACTGGGTGCGAAGCACCCTTCCAGTTTGGTTCTAGTGCAGGGTGGTGGTGAAACTCCAGACTCTGTTTGGGCTCTGCAGAGTTGCTGGTCACTGTTTCCATCCAAGTGCTGGGTCTGTGTGAAGGAGCTCAGAGGGGACGGCAGGGCAGGAGGCGCGTGACACACAGACAGTGCTTAGAGTGGTGGGATGGGGTGAGAGCGCCTGGTTGATGAGGCTAGGGGGTGAACTGCAATATTTGGAAGCCAGGAGGAAAGGAGCCCTGGAGGAGGCTGTGGTGGTGCTTTCAGGTGGGTGGCAGTGACATTAGGTGTGTCCTGCATCCTGGAAGCAGAGCAGTTTCACCACAGAGATCCCTGGGCCCACTGTTGCCGAGAGGCCAAGACAGAGGGAAGAGAAACCGAGCCTTGCGTATGGCAGAAGGAAGCTGTTAGTGAACTGGACGGGAGCAGTCTCAGGTGGAGGTAGTAGATCCTGGCAGGATGTACCCTTT
>NDGM011014558.1:0-13523 GCA_002564305.1 Octomys mimax | reverse complement strand
AAAAAAAAAAAAAACAAAAAAAAAACAAAAAACTAAAGCCCCAAATATTGGACCCAATCCAAAAACAGTCATCTGAGATGAATACATGCCTCTCAGAGGAAAATATACAAATGGCAAATATATATACAAAAAAAAATTTTTAAATATCTCCAAGGCAAGCTGTGCTAATTCTAACCAAAGCTTCTCATTCCTATATTACCTTTGGCAGATGAACCATAGTAGAGATTACAGTCAAACTAAGATTTCCCAGAGGGAATTTAAAAATAAGCTCTAGGTGTTCCCGTGAGCCACCTGTCTAGATGTTTATTTACTCGATCAGCACAGCTTTCCAAACCTCAAACAACCCATGCAGAGAGCAGATGCAGCTCTTTAAATGTAACTCTTTTTATTTCACTTTCTATTAATATGAATCACAATCTCACTGAGCAACTCTAAGGAGCCAAAGGCTACAAATGTTCAATAATGTGTATGTGCTTATGAATTCTCAGGTCATAAATAAACATCAAACCATATTCTTAAGTGTATGTTTGGTTTTCACTTTGTTTTGCTTTGTTTTATTTTTTGTGCAAGGAACCAAACCTTGTGCTTGCCAGGCAGGCGCAATGTCACTGAGCTATATCCCCAGCCCAAATGTTACATACATTAGCAGCAGCAGAACAGGAATACTCTCTTCTAAGCTAAGGGTATAAATACTGTAACTCATATGTTTAAACAGTGACATCATTGAGAAATGTAAGTCACAGCAATAGCTCTATTGTCATAGGCTCTATCCCTGCTCAGGAGTTGCTTTTTGTCTTTTAGTATCTGAAAACAGACCTTAAAATAGCTACTTCCTTAAAAGATCACCTCAGGTACCCAACATGACAGCACTAAAGCAAGTTCAGGGGCATGGCCAGTTCCCTAAACAACAGTCAGGATGACTGAGAGGAGGCATGTTACTTTACCTCCTCGTAAGCCACTGTAATTCCAATTACCATCAAATACAATTTACTGTCTTCACCAGGACACTGCATGAACCAGATAGAGATAAAGAGCAATTACACTTGACCCCTGCCCTCAAGGGCCTTCCATTGTAGATGCCATTACCAAAGGAGCAACAATAGCAAGTGCTGAGAGGTGAATTCATGACCTGAGAGCTGGGAACAAAAGAAACGCATCATAACTTGAGTAGATCATATGCGGGCATATTTATTAGTTCCCATGATTCGTTTCAAGTTACAGTGATTAGTTTTCATAAGCATTATTTTTTGTGTTTCCTACTTGTAACTATTCTCACATTTAATCAGAATTATATCCTTCAAGTGGGGAAGAGTAACTGACTTAACTTATGAAGTATTTTATATAACATCTTCACACTGAATNGAATATTTCCTACCTATCAAAGCCCAAACTTCTACCTTCTGAAACATTTGACAGCTCTTAAAGCTTTCTGACCTTATCATCATTAGAGAGAATGAAATCTACCTGTAGAAAAACTCAAGTGTATTATCTTTCTCTGCTCCTAACCATACAATGCAAACATGTTTCTCTAAAAATTAAATTCAAAAATTTGAAGAGGAAAGCATGCAAAAACGGCATATGTATTTTAAGCTGAATGATTAGATTTTTACAAGATTTAACATCTTTGGCAAAGGACAAGGATGATGAGATTGTGAAAACATAGTTAAGCACAAATATTTTATTTATTCAACTTAGATTCAAGCTGTATTGATATTTGTTTGCTTATTACAGGGACTCAAACTCAAGACTTTATGCTTGCAGGTGCTTGTGCCACTGAGCTACATCCCCAGCCCCTTCAAGCTGTATGTAAATTAATCTGCACTGCTCCTGAAGAAGTTTATAATATTAGTCACACTGTGCAGATAGGAGAACACAGGCACAAAGAAGCTCAACAACTTCTCCAAGTACAAAGCTGGAAAGTGGCAAAGTGAATGCTTACCTGACATAGCCCCTAAGTCCCTGATACTTCTCTGCATCAAACTAATGCTCTAAGTCACTAAACAAGTTGCTAACTAAGCCAAACAGAACTTTCTTCACAATTATAATACCGACTAACAAAATACCATATTTATAACAACACACTAGGGCTGGGGAGATAGTTTGGCAAGTTAAGTGCCCGCCTGGTAAGCGCTAGGTCCCAAGTTTAATTCCCAGTACCGCATGCCCTGCTGGCCCTGGAACAGGGCGTGGTGGTACATGCCTGTAATCCTAGCCCGAGGGAGGCTAAAGCAGGAGGATCACTGTGAGTCCAAACTGCATAGTGAGACTCTGTAGCAACAAAATAAATAAATAATAAAAATTATGACAACATACTATTAACAAAAGTTGTGTGAATGTTCCCCCAATTACCAATCCCTATAATATTTTCCACTTAATACTTTTTGGACCATGGTTGACTGTGGGTAAATGAAACCGCAAAAAGCAAAACTTCAGGTAAGAGGTGACTACTATATAATCTACTGACCAAAATTTCACAACACTAGCAGCTTAAATGGCAAAACCAAAAAACTCTAATAAATTTTCTGTGCTCCTTACATGAGGCAGTTCTCTGCTTCTTCATGCCATGATGCCATATCTCTATCAATAAGTCATTATATGAAAACTTGGTTAAAGAATGTGTCTGATTCTATTGGGCTACTATAACAAAATACCACAAACCAGGTGACTTGTAAATAATAATCATTTACTACTCACAGTCTCCAAGGCCGGGAAATCCTAGAAGGTTTAGGAAACTGATGCCCAGTTGAGAGAAGGTACCTTCTGCTGTGTCTAAGGAGATAAAGCATCTCTCTTGGGCCTTTTTAAAAAACGATTGTAGTCTCAATCATGTGAGCTTCATCTCCATGAACTAAACACTTGCCAAAGCCACTTTTGAGGTCTCAAAAGAAATATGTCAAAAGCAAACTCTTGACCCCCTACTCCAGCAGTTATGAACATAACAATCTGCTTTTCCCCCAGCCTCTCTAAATTAATGGCTACCCTAATCTTCAAAATAATCAAGATAACAATTAAGAGTCACAAGCAATTATGAACAGTATATTGATGGTATCTGCGGTCATGACCCTTATTTATACACTTTTTTTTCATAAAATTAAAGGTTAGATGTTTAAAAGCTATCAAAGAGCTTTTAATAGAGTCAGGTCATCATATTAACAATTCATGTCCAAAGCTCCACATTTTATTATCTCTAGGTGTTTCAAGTCAAAAAAAAGTATAGGATTAGCTTCACGTTCTCTTATACCACATATCCAATACACAACTTAAAGCTGTCAGTTCTGCACGCTACCACTCCTGATTATCTCAGGCAACCACTCAGGACTGCACTACAGCAGCACCCATGGCTACCACCATCGTATCCTTCCTGGATTAATGCAAGAGCCTGGGATTGAAAGGACCTATTCCACACCTGCCTCTCTCTAGCCCAATTTGAACACAACAGCCAGATGAGGCTTTCCAAAGCTGTCTGTCCTCAGCTCATAACCCTTAGGTGTCTGCCCTCCCCACTCAAGAACAAAAGCCAAACACTTCAGTCATAGCTTAAGCTGCTGAAACTCTCCGGGTCATTTTGCTTTGGCCAAACTGGCCCAGACTGTGGCATTGTTTAGTCTCCTTTTTCAACTTTTGATTTTGTGTATAATGATCATATATGTCACAGGGCGTTGGTACACACAAGTATCACATCATAATTTTTTGTATGTCTCCTTCCCCTCCCTGCCCTCCACCTCTTGATCCCTTCCTATGTGCCAAAGATTTAGCTGTTTTCTATTATTCACCTTTTCCTTTGGTTTATGATTTATTTATACCTTGGGTTTCTTAAAGAAGAAAAAGCATGCTTATTTTCATCTTATGAGCAGAGGCTGCCTCTCAGACCTTCCTGGACCAACATACAAAATGAATGCAACTCTCTTGTCCCAAGATCATGCCCTCCTTTATCTGCTTATTATGTTTAACCTTTATCAATATTATCACTACCATCAGTCAGAGCTCTTTGTCATTCATTGGTCACCTCTCCTCCACTAGAATAAAATTTTAAGAGGGCTTCTTTTAGTTACTACTAAATCCTCAGTGCCCAAAATGGTGCTTGATATGTCACAAGCATTCAATGAATAATCAAGTAATCAAAGATAGATGCCTTGCTCTGGCTGGTCCTGGAGGATGCCAGGAAAGGAGTTACACAAACAGAGGCTGGAGACAATCGTAGGCCCTGTAGCTCCCGCTACCTGAGAGGCTGGAAGATCACAAACTGGAAGCCAGCCTGCACAACTTCGCAAGACCATGTCAGCGAGTTAAAATAAAATGGGCTGAAAGTGTAGCTCCACGCAAGAACACTTGTCTCACAGAACACTTGTGTCACACGCACAAGAGTCTAGGTTCAAATGCCAGCATCATAGAGGATACTGAAACAAGTTTTGAAAAGAAAGCATACCTATCCAGTATGGAAAAAGCTTAAAATATCATTGTCATATGTATAACTTTCCCCAACAACAATCTCCAGGGCAAGCATACATTGCAGGAAGCCTATTGTATTACTGTTCTGAGAAGATCCCAGCAAACCCCTGACCCAGGAGAAGATCCCAGTTGGTAGACAAGAAAACTGCCACAATTGTCAGCAATCTTTACAGATGAGCAACTGTTATGAAACACACACTTCTAAAAAATGTCAAAATGCTCCCAGGTGTCTGTTCATTGTTACTTGAACACTTTATTCTTCCCCATACAAAGTTATTTTCATATTCCTGGAGTTGTCCTAGATGGGACTACATCTCTAATTTAGATAGGAAGCCAATGAGAAGAAAACATGATTCAAAGTGTAGGGCTAAATACATCTATTTAGTGACACCTATGCTCATGTATGCTGGCTCATATTTCTCAAATACTATCTGCTTTCACTAGCTCAAACATGTGCTATATTTATTTCTCATCCTCTTTCCACTGGAAAGTGAGTTCTTCTAACAGGGCAAAGACTTATTTTCTCACAGAATCCTTAGGAAAATGACCTGTGAAAAGGACCAACAACACTAAATAAAAAATGAATGCAACTGAAATAATAAATGGCTTTTGCATTTATTTTAGGGAATTCTTTATTAGTACGTGTTTGTGATACATAAAAACTGCATTTGGTTGAGGGAACTGAGATATTATTTATTTATATATTTAAAAATCTTGATCATTTTTGTTCCATTTTTCCTGACACATTTACCTCATCCTCTCCTTGCTCAGATTCCCTATCTCACCTCCAAAAAGTCTACCTCCCTGATTCCTACCATTACACCTTTATTTTGTTATATTAATTATATTTGGGTTTGTCATATAAAAGAAACAATATAATAGCTAACCTTTGTATTTGATACATTTCACCAAATATTATGGTCTGAACAACCATCCATATTCTTTCAAAGGATTTAAATTAATCCTTCTTTATACTTGAGTAATGCTCCATTCTGTACTATGTTGTATACTACATTTTCTTTATCCATTCATTTGCGGATGGGCATTTAGGCTATTTCATGATTTAGTTACTGTAGTGTGAACTGTGTAGCTATAAACATAAGCGGTGCAGAGGGAATTTAGACATCCACTTTTAGCATCTGTTGAGCAGTACATTTCCTCTGAATAAGAATTATCCTACTTCACACTGTCAGCAGTACAAGCAGCACCATGCCCCCCATGCAGTACTGGCTCTACCACAAAGTCGTGGATGGTCACACACACCACTGAAGCAGGAAGCCTCAAGGAGGATGCTCTGAGGACACAGTGGAGGAGAACGAGGGCAAAAGAAAGCAAATGATTCCTGAGCACGCACTCAGGGCCACACCTAAGGACATGCATCTTTTCCTGAATGACACTGTGGGCCAGTAACCGCAAACCTCTCGGAGACAAGGGTTCAAACCGCAACCCAAAACTCATTTATCACAAAATGCTAGCACTGCAATTAAACATGAATACTGAAGTTTTAGTTTAGAAAAAACAACTCATACATTAATATGTTTGTCCTAAAAGAAAAGCAACATGCATGCCACAGGTTCATCACCACTGCTGTGGGGCCTTCTCCAGTGGCAGCAGTGGCCAAGACACTGCAATCTACTGACATCCAGACTGAATTTATGGATCAAATTTCACAGTTTAGAAAACTGTACAATAAAAGCTGTAATAGCCAAAGTCTCAGAACTTTCAAATATCAAATTTTCATAATCACAAATCAAATTAATTGCAGCTGCATTTGATTCGCAAACCTAGGGGTCAAGGCACGAGTCTTCCCTATTCCCCATCACTCCTACTACTGCTGCACTACTGTGCTGCCTCCCAGTTTCCCTGTCTCCCTCTATCCCTCATTCAGTCTTCTACTGCCCATGCTCAAAATCCATTCACCTAAGGGAAGAGCATGGTGCCAGGTGTCTATAATTCCTGCATTTGAGAAGCTGAGGCAGGAGGAGTGAGTGCCAGGCCAGTTTAGACTACCTAGTGTGTTCAAAGCCAGGCTGCACTAAATAAGGACATCCTGTATTAAAACAAACAAGCATTCGTTTATGTGGTTATGCACTTACTTAGTTGTACATTTCATCAACAGTGTTAGCATTGACTAGCATTCACTCAAAGAATTTTTCTGATATTAACACGCTAAAATAATGCTTCACTGGCTAATGAAAGCCCGACCCCTGTTTACTTCCACCAATCACAGCAGGCAGTTATGAAGAGCTGAGTGCCTCTCTGCTGGTTCAGGAACTGAGAACCAAAAGCACCCTACTACCTTCAGCACTGCCTTCTCTTCCCACATGAGGACCCAGCTTCGCCCCCTTCCCCACCCTACCCCAAACAGCCATGAGCAGGTTCTAGGTGCCATGGCAGCTTAGGTACTAGCCAGACAAGCTAGACACCAGGGAAATGCTGCAGCAGGCAAAGTTTTGATAGAGGTGTAATGCTTGCGACAATTGTTGATTCCCTTGCTCTCCTTCTAAGTCAGTTCTGGGGCAAGGGTAAATAGCATTATACTCAGATCTTAACCATAATCAAAGTCAGAGGAGGAAAGAAGATGCCAAGTGAATATTTAGGTTCCCCAAACTGGGCTGTTCAAGCTTAGAGTAAGGGCTGGCAGTTTTTGATTTTCTATCAGAAACAACTGTACTATCCACAGTCACCATTTCATGTTTAGAAAAGACAAAGAAATGTAGCAATATCATAAAACAAGGGATGGTAGTTTCAAAGAAAGAACATTAGGTGACCTCAGATCAACACAGATGAAAGAAGTATCCCATAGGAAGAGGCACATTACTATCTTCTTGGTTTGAAATGGTGGGGTTTGAACACAGGCCTTGCCCATACTAAGCAAGTGCTCTGCTATTGCGCTACCTCCCAGGCAGAAAGGCACACTGGCCGGAGCTGGCGTCAGGAGTGGTGTCCAGAGCTAGGGAACAAGAGGGCAGTGAAGGGGCCCACACTGTGAAGACAGCAACCATGTGCCTTTCACATTTCAACTCACCAAGCAAGGGATGGAGAAAATCATCTGTGAAGGAGGCAGCACCTGCAGGCCTAGGAGACCAGCATCTCACTACAGGCTAGACATCCTTGCTCTTCTGGCTTAAGAGTCTACTCAGAGAGACAAGAGACAAACAGACAGACAGAGACACGGACAGACAGAGAGACAGAGAGACAGAAAGAGAGACAGACACAGAGAGAGACAAAGAGAAAGAGACAAAGACAGAGAGACAGAGAGAGACAGAGAGACAGAGAGAGAGAGACAGACAGACAGACAGACAGACACACACACACACACACACACACAACTGGAGGGAAATGGAGAGCGCAGAAGCCAAGAAAATCAATGGAGTCACCTGAACACCACTGGACAAAACAATAATGCCACCCTGAGCCTGTTAGAGATGAAGGAAAGAGCTGTAACTCAGAGAGGAAAATGAAGTTTTTGACCAAATGCACTTATAAAAATAGGTAATAAAATTCGAAAATTCTGTTTCCTGCAAGAAATGGTGAGTAATTCTACAAAGCACAACTAGGTAGGGCAAACAAAAGAAAACAAAGTCTCCCAGAAGTTAGATTCCAAGAAGTGAACACTAGGCAAAGAAATAGATATAAAATACTTAGTTTTCCAAATTGGCTACAAGTCTACTTCCCAATGAACCAGCACAGACCACTCAGGACCTTTAGGAGAGGCCTCTTACAAACTAAGAAAATTGAGGTTCAGCCCATTCTTAAGGACCAAGCAAATTATGCCATATTTTCTGAGCCTATTCTGTTTTTACTCTGCACAGTCTTTAGAGAATGCCAGTCTACTCTGATAGGGAGGTATTGGTTTGACAAGCAAATTCAATACTGGGCAAGAGAAAAACAGAACACTGCACTTATTGTTGTGTGAGGGAGGAAGGCACAGCAGCCTGGCTTCGCTCCACCACTGGCCTGGCTACTTTCCTTTACTCTTCATCTCTCCTTCTATGCTTCTCTTGCTTTCTTTGGCCATGTTCTTCTGTTACTCCTTTCCTTCCCTTTCTGCCTTTTCCTGGAGTCAATTTTGGTAAATGACAGTGACAGTCAACAACAGAAAACCAACACTTCAGACTACCATCCAAAATGCACAGAGAGCTTAGAGTACTAACATTTTCTAATGGACACACCTCAGTGGTAATACAAGTAAATGGGATACCTGTAGGAATAAAGTAGCAAGACTGACAATAAAAATACGCAACAGCAAAATTTCATTTTTATAAACTTAAGTATTTGGTACAAGGTCTCACTACACAGCTTGGACTCATAGTGACCCTCCTGTTTCAGCCTCCCCAGTGCTGGGATTACAGGCATACATCACCATGCCGGGTTTAATTTCATATTTTCTATTTTTTTAAATGTACAAAATTGTCAACATCAAATAACTATCCATTTTTCCATTAAAAGAAATTAGACCTAGGTTGTGGTTATTCTTTATTCATTTAACAAAATGAAATATACCACTCAGCTTGGAAAGCATTGTTTATTTTGCCAGTCTAAGACTTAAAAATCAAGAATATAGCCGTATATACAAATATATATTTCATTGCTATCCTTTTCTTTAAATAAGAAAAAAAAAAAAGGATGTACGTGACAAGTACTCAGGAATCTAAAAGAACCTTCTAATAATAAAAAGGGATTTTAATTCTCAAATACAAAATAGAACTTATTTCATCTCTTTATTCCAGTAACCATCATTACAGATACACATACATAGCAATGATTATTCAAGAAGCATTACTAGTGATGAAACTTCTCATAGTTTGGATTCACTATTTCATCACTAAATTTTCCATGCCAATCTTTTCAGACTATCCTTTTTTAGAAGCTAATAAATGTAAAAGGCCAGCTTTTAGAAACTTGTCAAGAGAAGCAGTGTAGTCCAGGTACCACTTCTCAGATGCTGCTTGAGAGATGCAGAAAGAACAAGTCCCTAATGGCTGTACTCCTGCATTTTCCACGTGTGAGTCAGTTGCTAGGAAACATGTACTGGTCTGGGAACAATGAGCTCGCTGAATACTTACCTGAATACTAACACATAACCTTCATGAATTGCTACCTACTTTAGAAGGCTAAAGGTTACACACATTGTTTCTCCAGGGAGAAAGGTTTTGATATAGCCAAACCCTATCTTTTATCTTTAATAAAACAGCTCTGGTATCCACTGAAATAATTAGCAACAACTCAGGCAAATCTTAAAACCATTTATCAAGTCATATATGGCACCCAAGTTGGTATCAAACTTACAGATAATACACACCAATCTCTGCTTCATGCTGTATTTTGATGCTGAAATACATAAAATAAATTCTCAAAAACATAAAGTATATAAAAGGTATCTCAAATATCCTCCTTGTCTGTTCCATGCCCTAGTGACAGCAAACCCTCTAGAGACGAGCATCGGAATTGCAACTCAAGACCCCCCACTGACCACTAAGTGCCAGCACTGCAGTTAATCCTGAACAGTGAGGTTTTCATTTAGAAATAAAACTCATGTATTAAAATCTCTCATCTTCAAAGAAAAATAACACACGTCATAAGTTCACCACCACTGCCCCAAGTAATTATGCAATCATTTCTACTTATAAAAAATGAAAATATTGCAAGCTATAAACTCGAGAACATCTGCTAAACCACATTAAAACTGCAGAGGTCATTTTAAGTTGCTCCTTACCTGGTCAGAGGGAACACAAAACGCACGAGGGTCAAGCAGCCAAAGTCTCTATTTGTTCATTTGCAAAGGCTGGGACAACACACACCAGACCAGATGACCTGACCAACAGATGCCGAGGGAGTAGACACAAGCAGGTTTCCTAGAGGTCTCTCTCCTGGACTCGCAGACAGCTGCCTTCCCACTCTGTGTGTCATGTGCCCTCCATCTTCCCTTTGTCCATGGGCATTATGGATGGGTCTTCCTCTTTTTATAAGAACTCCAGTCACTCTCAACTGGGACTCACTCAAGACCACTACTTAACCTGAACAACATCTTAAAAGGACCCATCTCCAAATACATTCTAGATTTATAATTTCAGTACCTGAATCCGTGGGGTGAACAATTCTGTCCATAAAACTCCACTTGCCGGCTGATCTCAGATGGAACAATAAGCACCAAAAAATGCCGACTATCCTACCTCTTCCACATACCGGTGACACTACAGCTCCAGGGGCCAAAAGCTCCCAATCCTCATCAGGGGGCGGCACAGATCTTTAGAAGGATGTTCACTGCCTAAATAGCAACACGGTGAGGAGACCGAAGGCTCTGGCCTCACACAGGAAGAGCAAACACGTGCATGTTCAGCTGTTCTCACACACTTTTCCCGACTCTGTGGACTGGCATTTACTGAAACACAGCCAACAACAGCAAGAACTGCATTGCTGACATCCAAACTAATAACGAATGCTGGGGAGAGGACAGCAATAATAACCATTTACGTTGGCAGTACATTTTCTCACAAAGAATAAATACATCATTTAGGATGCTTCCTGAGAACTTCTCAGGTGAACACTTACACTCTTACCATCTTAGCCTACAAGCTATGATCTTGCATAAAAATCACCATATATACCCACTAATACACATTTCATTTCTGAAACTAGCACCATTCCCCACTATTTTCTCATTTTACACTAGAGAAGACAGAGGCAGAAAAGACAGGAAAAGATGAGGAAAGTAGAAGCCGGCAAAGAGAAATGACTAGCATACTGGAACGGGAACTTCTAAATCAGCACGCTTCTTCCTGGGATTCATGACCTCCAAGGCACCGATGCTGCCATTTTGCCAAACCCACTTACTCAGCATCAGTGGGATGTAAAAGTCTATAAATAAAATAGTCTACAAATAAAACTTGCTCAAGTTCTGTACATAATCATAAAATGGATTTAGTGTGAAATAAAAATAATTCTGACCACTTCTTTAATAAATTTAATTCAATAATGTATTGATTTGTTACCCACATTATCACTAGGTAATAAATGTGAACTACTAAAATTAAGGCAACTGAACCATTGGACCAGACATTGGTCAAGCTAAAGAAACCAAGCTAAAATAGCATGAAGAAAAAAGCAATTATCTGAATATAAATTACAATAAAAAAAAAAACCTACTGCAGTAAGCACTTACTATGTGCCAGACTCTGCTATGCATACTGTCACAATTCTATTAAGTCTACTCTGTAAAACAGGTGCTATTCCATACCCACTTTTGCAAGTAAAAAGATAACAGTTAAGAACATAAGCAACAACCCACATTGAAAAGTGGTATAAAAATCAATAAACAACCTGCCTAGGTTGACTCCAAAGCCTTAATAACCGTCCTCCTACTTTTCTGCCTTGGTCCTAGAAACAGAGTAAGTTCCTGCCTTTCACAACAAGAACTGAACCAAAAGAGCAAGAACATAAGACAAAATTTCTGAATAATATATACTCAATAAACATAAAACAAAGGAAGCTGTAGAATTTCCTCTACAAGTTTTCAAAAGAGGTTATCTTCCTTCTTTCAGGCAACAAAACTGGTGACTATATATCCAGAACAAAACACTGTCCTAGTCCTTGAGGCTAAAACTGTAACCCAACCTTGATTTTTTTTCCAACCTTGAAATAAGTCCACTGAGTCCACAAAGTCCACTAAAGAAGGTGACAGCCCTTTCCAGCTCAGGCCTCTTGCCATGTTCCCTACTTTTTCCCCTCTAACCTCTAAGGTTTTATATTTTCTATTTCTCTGCATATGTATATTAAAATAGATTAAATATAAATGTCCTCAGGGACTAGAGAGGAGCCAAGGCCCTTGAGTGCAGGGCAGCTATGCCAGGGGAACTTGTCTAGCAGCGATCATGCTCCCCACCCTTCCCCAAGTCTTAGTTTTAAGTCATAAAGGTACAGATCTAGATGGGGGCGATGCGGCCGTAAGATGAGATCCTGACGTGCTGAGGGCCTGTGTAGTGTTAAGGGTTCTGGAGGGGTGGCTGCCATCTCCAGGCCCCCTGTTCTTTGGGCTCCTACAGTAACATCTGCTGTTTTTCGACTGATTCTTTTCTCATACCTTCACACTGGCCCCGAATGAGCTAAGCAGCTCACACTGCCACGTCTGTCCCAGTTCTGCAGGTGGAGGTTGGTAGCGTAGCTTCCTTTTTTTGAGATACTTTCATTTTTTTGTGAGATTCTTTGTAATAAAATGGTACATTTCTAAATAAAATAAATACTGTATGGTACCTGTCACATCAAAAATAATAATAATAAAGGATGGCTAGAAAGGGACAGAAGACAGATCTCTTACAACAGGGAAGTGGTCCAAGGGAAACAAGGTGGCGAGAGGTGAGGAGGGGAAGTAAGCATGACAAAGATACACCAGGTACAGAGATCTGACTCACTTAATGTAAATATTGCATGCCCTAAAATGAGTTATGATTAATAATATCAACAAGAATGAAAAATAGGATAAGGGAATTGGAAGAGGAAAGGGGAGGGAGGAGGAAGGGAATTTAAAATTTAAAAAAGCAGCTATAAGATGTTCCTATAATCACTCTCCAAGATGACTCAACTGCATGAACTGCAAACAGGTACTAATCAAATGAATACAGTAGAAGAAAAAAGAACAAAGGGGATTTTCTTTTGGAATGTGAATATCTTGATTAAATAAGCTTTAATCAACTGTATGTGCTTTAAAATTTTACCCAAACTATGTTTTGAAACCAACCTTTAAGCATTATATGAAAATTCAAATTATTCTGTTCAAAGACTCTGCAAGGACTGGTAGAGCAACTGGATTTCAGGCTTCAATAACTGAGAAAAGCTGTATTTCTCTCCCAAAGAATTAGTGAACATTTACCAAATGGTCATCACAAATGTAATGATCATATTTACATTTGATTTTTAAGACCATGATGTTTTAGTTTACTTGTATCTACTCATTACAGACAGACACGTGCACACATACACAAAGAAATTTAAAATTTAATTAGTCACAAGGAGGAGCTGGTGAGATAGCTCAGTGGTCTAAAGCACCTACTTAGAACAAGCTTAGCAAAGCACAG
>NDGM011014557.1:0-15059 GCA_002564305.1 Octomys mimax | reverse complement strand
TGAGTAATAACATTGGGAAGTGGTGCAGTAATAACCTTACCAAAGCCCTACACTGAAAGATACAGGACAGTTCCAAACAGAAATCAATATCCCATTCTCAATCAATAGAAAGGCAGGATCTTGGGAAAATCAAGAATCCCTAACATACCAAAGATACCTCTGAAGAACAGCCTTTTTATGGAGTGGCTCTTGTAGTGACATAGGTAACTACTATCAAAATTTCAAAAATACTACCACAGAAATCAAAATAAAGGGTTATTTATCAAAGAGAAGATGACAAGACAAAGGGGAAAAATACAATCTCAAGCTTCTAGCCCACCAAGAACAAATGGAGGAGACATCAGCATAGAAGAAGTTGGAAGCCACAGACATAAAATCTCTGAAATGGTTGTAACTGAAGTAAAGAAACAACTCCAGATAGCTTGAGGAAATCAGATCTGAAATAATCTCTCAGGCAAAAAAGAAATGAAAGAATTGCTGAATGTATCTAAAGACATTGATTAAAAAAAAAAGAAGCTTAAAAAATGATGGAAACATTGAATGAGCAACATCAGGAAGACACAATGCATGAAACAAACTTAAAAAGATATCCAGGAAATAAAAAATTCCATTGAAAGCTAAAAAAACCATTAGAATGAAACTGAAGATAGACTTTCAGACTTTGAAGACATCACTGCAGGTAGTGACCAGGAAAAGGAAAGATGTCTTAAAAACAAAAAAGAAACAGGAAATAATAATTCAATAGCTACAAGATGAAGCCAAGATGAACAACATAAGATGAATAGGTGTCAATGAAAAAGGAGTAAATGCAAATGACAGAAAAAGAAATTTTGCAGAATAGCACAAAACTTCCCAAACATAGGGAAAGAATGTGACATACAGATAAAGGAGGTATATAGAACTCCGAATAGCATCAACCAAAATAAATCCACACCCAGATAAATAATAATCAAGATCCAAGAAACTGAGGAAAAGGACAATGTACTAAAAGCTGTTAGAGAAAACAAACATCACATTTAAGGGAAAGCCCATCAGAATCACAGCAGATTTCTCAGCACAAACCATCAAGCCAAGAAGAGCAAAACTGAAATATTTCAGGTCCTGAGAGAAAAACAACTTCCAACCCAGATTTATATACTGTGCAAAACTCTTTCAAAATGAATGGAGAAGTAAAATACTTCCATGACAATGAAGAACTGAAGAAATTTGTTACCACCAAACTAACTCTACAAAGAGTACTGAGAGATATTCTAGAAAGAGACCAAAATGACCACAACTCAAAGAACTACAACAGAAAGAAACCACCACGCAGTGAAATTAAGCAGTAAAAGTAAGGGGGAGGGGGAAGACAGAAAAGATAAGCCAAAGATTGACAAAGATAAGCCAAAACATATCAATTATAACTACCAAGGCAAATGGTCTCAGTTCAAGAATTAAAAGAAATAGACTGGCAGAGTGGATCAAGAAAACAAAATTCAAAATTCAAATGTAAAATCCAAAATCCAATCCAGCATACATTATGCTGCATATAGGAAAAACTTTTAACTCAAAAAAAAATTCACAGTCTGAAAGTCAAAGGATGGAGAACAATATTACATGCACCAGAAGCTCAGAGGAAAACAGGAGTAGCTATTCTGTTAGCAGACCTTGTAAACTTCAAGCCAAGAATGATCAAGCAAGATAAAGATGATCGTTACGTAGGGTTAAGGTAATGCTTCAAGAGGAAAAGATAACAGTCATAAATATATGTGCACCAAATATGGGAGCAACCAAGTATGTAAGACACATTTTTAATTTCATTTCATTTATTTATTTATTTATATTTTAGGGAAGAGTCTACAGGGTGTTCATGGTCTCACTACTAGATTGGACTCATAGTGATACTCCTGTTTATAGCCTCTCAAGTGCTGGGATTACAGGCGTGCGCCACCACACCCAGTCTTAATTGCCATTTTAGTGCATCCTGGGGGCAGGGCCAGCACAGCAGGCCTGGGGATTGAATCTCCTGGCCCTGTGCCTGTTTGAAGGCACTTTAATATACTGAGCTACTTGCCTGGCCCACGTAAGACACATTTTAAAAGACACAAAAAATCAAATAATCTTAACAGGGGAGCTGAACATCCCAATATCTCACATGAATAGGTCAAGTAGACAAAAAATTAGTAAAGAGGAAGCTGAACCAATCTTTTGAGCAAATGAATTTAGTGCACATTTACAGAGTGGTCCACCCAACAACTGAACACACATTCTTTTCAGCTGCACATGGGACATTTCCGAAAATAGACCACATACCAGTCCACAGATCATACTTAAGGAAATGCAAGAAAACTGAAATAATCCCATGTAAATTATCGGACTACAGTGCAATAAAACTGGAAATTAATGACAAAGGAAGCCACACATACCCAACAAACAGATGGTAATTAAATAACACTCTCCTGAGCAACCAGTGGGTTACAGATGAAATTAAACAATATCTACAATCCAATGAAAATTCAAACACAACTTACCAGAACTTGTGGGATGCAATGAAAGCAGTTATCAGAGGGAAATTTATGGTGGTGAATTCACACATTAGGAAAACAACAAGAAACATAAATACTCTAATGTTGCACCTCAAGTTTTTCGAAAAAGAACAAACCAAGCCCAAAGCCCAAAGATGCAAAGGCTTTATGAAGATTAGAGAAGAAATTAATGCAACTGAGCCAAAGAAAGCAATACAAAGAACTAATGAATGAAAAAGTTGGCTATATGAAAGATTAAATAAAAGTGATAAACTCCTAGCCAACCTCATCACAAAGAGGAAAGAAAAAGCTCAAATCCAAGCAATAAGGAATGAAAAGAGTGAAATTGCTACAAATCCTGTGGAAATTCAGAAGATTATTGAGTTATTTTTCAAATCTTCACTTTTACAGAAGAAAAGGACAGATTCCTAGAAAAGAACAAATTACCAAAACTTAATCAAGAACATATAAAAACTCTAAATAACCCAATATCAGCTAATGAAATTGACAATGTAATAAAAAAACTTAACCATAAAGAAAAGGACAGGCCCTGATTAAGTCATAGCAGAATGCTACAAGAAATTTATAGAAGACTTAATCCTGAAATGGCTCAAACTCTTCATGAAACAGAAAAGGAAGCAATAAACCCAAAATCATTTCTGCAGGTATGTGTCAACTGATACCAAAGCCTGAGAAAGATTCAATAGAAAAAGGTGATTACAGGTCAGTCTCCCTCATGAACATAGATGCAGAACTCCTCAATAAATTAGTAGCAAATAGAATACAGCAAATCATCATGATTATACAAGAAGACCAGGTATGATTCATTGCAGGGATACAAGGATGATTCAACATACATAAATCTATAAATTTAATACACTACATCAATAGAGTCAAAATGAAAAAAATGATCATCTCAATGGACATAGAAAAGACATTTGAAAAAGTCCAACACTCATTTATTATAAAAACCCTTCAGAAAATTGGAACAAATGGCCTCGACCTCAATCAGACAAAAGCCATCTATGACAGACCAACAACCATCGTAATTCTAATTGCAGAAAACCTGAAAATTTTTACTCTCAAATGAAGTACTACACAAGGATGTGCACTATCACCATTCCTATTCAATATAGTTCTGGAAATGTTAACCATAGACATTAGACAAGAGAGAGAAATAAAATGAATAAGAATTGGAAAATAGGATATTGAACTATCATTATCATGATACCCTACATGGAAGACCCAAAAAGATCCACCAAGTAACTCTTAGACTTAATAAGCAAATTCATCAGCACAGCAGGATACACAGTCAACACTCAAAATCAATAGAATTCCTTTACACAAACGACGAACTCACTGAGAGAGAAATTAGAGAAACGACATCCTTCATAATAGCATAAAAAATAAAATACATAGGAATTAATCTAACAAAGGAAGTAAAATATCTATACACTGAAAATTACAATTCCTTGAAAAAAGAGATTAAAGAGGATTTCAGAAAATGGAAAGATATTCCTTTGTCTTGGATAAGATGAACCAACATTTTGAAAATGGTCATAGTCCCAAAATTGTTATACATATTTAATGCAATTCCTATTAAAATAGCATTTGCAAGCCCCATGGATTTAGAGAAAACATTCTTAAAATTCATTTGGAAACAGAAAAGACCTAGAATAGCAAAAGCAATCCTAGCTAATAAAGTCAAAGCAGGAGGCATTACAATTCCTGACTTGAAATTACACTACAAATGTACAGTGATAAAAAGAACAGAACTGAGGATCAGTGGAACAGATTAGATGATGTAGACAACTACAAAATACTCATCCACCTTATCATTGACAAAGGTACAAACACTTTCACTGGAAGAAAGACAGCCTTTTTAACAAATGATGTTTGAAAAACTGGCTGTCCACATGCTGAGGGCTAAAATTAGACCGATGCCCATCACCATGTACTAAAGTAAAGTTGAAATGAATTAAATACCTAAAAATTAAAAGAGAAACACTAAATCTACTAGAAGAGAAAACAGGTGGGAATCTTGAAGACATAGGGATAGGTCGAGAATTCATGAACGAAAACCAAACTCTTGGAAAATACTTTGAAACATCAACAACTGGGATCTCATCTTATTGATAAATTTCTGTGCCTCACAATAAATCATCAGCAGAGTGAAAATACAACCCAAAAATTGGGAAAAAATCTTAACCAACAGTCATTCAAAGGACTCATCTAGAATATATAAAGAACTAAAAAAAACCCAAACAAACCCAAAATTCAAAGACCCAATTCAAAAATGGGCATCTGAGATGAATATACATTTCTTAGCGTGAGAAATACAAACAGAAAATAAATACATAAAAAAATGTTCCACAGCACTGGTCAGTCAAGAAATGCAAATTAAAACAACACAAATTCCATTTCTCTAGAAAGAATAGCAATCATAAAGAAATCAGCTCTCCAGCAAGATGCCAGTCCTGGTGTGTGTGTGGGACCATCCATGCACTAGAGGGAAATTCCTCCATCAGACAGGCCAGGGCTCTTGTGGAAGCTTGTGGCAGAACTTCCTGCAGAAAGGCTAGAACCAGACCCCCCCCACCCCGCCGCTAATCCAGAGCTGCACATCTTGCCAGAGTAGCACAGAGTGTTCACCTCCATGACCTGCAACAGAAAGAAGCTGAACACAACAGCCAGATGAAACCCAGGCACATTGGGACAAGTTCAACTGTGGTAGATCCAGACCCAGAAAGGTGAGACACTTTGCTAGAACCAGATCTATAAGAATGTCCTCTCTCTTTTTCTCCTGCTCTATAGAGGGGACCATAGGTAACTGTGTGAATGAGTCTGCCTGGATGATCACAGCTACGTCAAGGGGAGGTGATCAGACAGAACTTAGGGGGACTAACTTAAGTACAAATTTGCAATTTAATATCTGCTTAGCTACACAGACATAATATTAGCTCTTACTGTCTAAAATACAAACCCGTTAGTTAGAAAAGGTTGTCAAATGCTACATATCACTACCTATTTTAGTGTTCCTCATTATAGTTCTGTAAATATAAAACTATAGCTGCCTTAACCATATAATCACTCTTGGGTAAGAATTTCGGTAGGTGCTAAGGTAATAAATGCACCAAAGATTTACACCACAGGTCAGAGGACAGTGCTATACAAAATGACAAAGATAAGAAGCAAAGTGCAATCTCAGGTCCCAAGCCCACCTAGAACAAATGCAGAATACACTACCATAGAAGAAACTGGGAATCACACATCTTAAATCTCTGAATTAATAGCATATGAAGTAAAGAAACAACTGCAGAAAGGTATAGAGGAAATTAGATCAGAAAGAATCCCTGAAGTTAAAAAAAAAAAGAAGTGATAAGTATAATGACAGAATTACTAAGTGTTCCTAAGAAGACACTGATAAAAAATAGAGGAGATTAGAATAATGATGGAATCCTTGAATGAACAAAATAGGAAAGAAATGGAATGCAGGAAGCAGATTCAAAGAGATATACAGGAAATGAAAATCTCAATCACAAGTTGGAAAAACGGTTTGAATGAAAGTGAAGATAGCGTTTCAGATCTTTAAGACACCATTGTAGGTAGTAAAAAGGTAAGAAAAGGTCTCTTAAAAACAACTAGGATGCAGGAAAAAATAATTCAACATCTGCAGGATGATGCAGATGAACAATGTGAGACTAAAGGCATCAATGGGAAAAAAGGAATGAAGACAAATGATATAAAAAGAATATGGGCAGAAGTAACAGCAGAAAACTTCCAAATTATGGGGAAACAATCTGATATCCAGGTATTCAAAGCATATAGAACTCCAAATAACATCAACTCAATTGAAAACACACTCAGGACATATAATAGTCAAGATCCAAGAAATCCAGCTTAAGAACAATATACTAAAAGCTACTAGACAAAAGAAACAGATTGCATTTAAAGGAAAACCCATCAGAATAAAATCAGATATCTCTTCACAAACCATAAAGTCAAGAAGAGCATAGAACAGAATAATTTGTGTCCTCCATGAAAACAAACTCCAGCCCACACTGCTATACCCTGAAAAACTCTTTTTCAAGTTTGATGGAGAAGTGAAATGCTTCCATGACACAGAACAACTAAACAACTTCATGATGACAAAGCCAACCCTACACAGACTACTAAAAGACATTATAGAGATGGACTAAAATGACCAGAACTCCATGAATGAGAAAGGAAAGAGCCCACCAAATAGGGCAAACAGTTAAACACAGAGAAAAAGGGGTAAATAAGTGCAGGTAAATAACATGTCAATCTTAAGTTACAATCTCGATTGTAACCATCAATGTAAATGGACTCAGTGTACCAATTAAAAGAAATAGACTGGCACAGTGGATTAGGAATCAAAATCTAACAATACACTATATACAAGAAACACACTTAACTCATAAAGACATTCATATGCTGAAAGTCAAAGAATGGAACACAATACTACATTTCACACCTGCTCAGAAAAAAAGCAAGGGTAGCAATCCTATTGGCAGACAGCCTCAACTTCACACCAAGGATGATCAAATGAAATAAAAACGGCCACTACATAGTAGTTAGGGGAAAAATTCAAGGGGAAGAGATGACACTCATAATGAACCAAACATGGGAGCACATAGCTATATAAGAGAAATCTTAATGGGCATGAAAAATCTAGTATCTAGTACCACAATCTTAACAAGAGACCTTAACACCACCTTATCACAAAAAGATTTGTCAATCAGATAAAAAAATTAGCACATAAGTGGGAGAACTGAACCAGAACTTGGAACAAATGGACTTAGTGGACATATATAGAATGTTCCACTCAACCACAGCTGAATACACATTTTTTTCAGCTGTACATGGGACATTTTCTAAAGTAGACCACATACTAGTCCATAGGTCATGCTTAAGTATATGCAAGAAAATAGAAATTATCTCATGCATATTATCTGACTACAGTGAAATGAAACTGCAAATAAATGATAAAAGAAACCACAAAATCCCATAAATACATGGAAATTAAACATAATCTTCCTCAGCAACCAATGGGTTGCAGATGAAATTAAACAAGAAATTAAACAATATCTACAATTCAATGAAAATTCAAGCACAACTTATCAGAATTTATGAGATGCAATGGAAGCAGTTCTTAGAGGGAAATTTATATCTGTGAACTCACACATTAGGAAAACAGAATGGGCATAAATAAATACGTTAATGCTGTACCTCAAACATCTAGAAAATGAAGTGCAAACTAATCCCAAAGCTCAAAGATGGGAGGAAATTATAAAGATTCAAGTAGAAATTAATTCATTTGAGATGAAGAAAACAATACAAAAAATTAATGAATTAAAAAGGTGTTTTTTAAAGATTAAATAAAATTGATAAGCTGCTAGCTAACCTTGTCAAAAAGAGGGAAGAAAAACTCAAGTTCAAACAATAAGAAATGAAAAGGGCGAAATTACCACAGACGCTGATCACTATGAGTCCAGTCTAGTAGTGAGACCCTGTACATCCTGTAGACCCTTCCCTAAAAATACAAAAAAAAAATTCAGAGTTGAGAAAAACCAATCCAGCAAACCATACCATAGCTAAAGTCAGGAAGGATTTCCCCATTCATAATTATATTAACACCATTTTCCCTGATTGACCCAGTCTGAGTTGCCATAACCATGCAGCAGTTAGTTTAGTAACTTAGTTCTTTTATCATTTCCTTTATTCTGGCTTCCAAGTATGGTTCTGGGACACTGCACCCAGGTTTCTCTATTCATGTATTAAGATATTATCTGCCATGGATCACAGAGAGACCGCAATAGTCTAGTGGGAAGTGAAGGTCAGCAAACTTATTTCCAATTCCACCTTTAAGAAGAAAAGGGTAAATATTAACCTTGTTATCATGCTTCCAGACATTTAGTTTGATCAAATTGTTTTCCTTCACAGGCACGGATCTTAAACTTTGGCAAGCACAAGATGGATCTGGACAACTGGTCTTCATGCTCAGAGTTTCTAATTCAATACATCTGGGCCAGAGCATGAGATTTTGCTGTTTTGAAAATTCTCATTTGTTCTTAGTGGTGCTGGTCAGACACTGATTTCTGAGAGCTAATGCATTAGCTCTTACCTGTTCACATGCAGCAGTGAATGAGAGGCAGTGGTAGCTCTGTGTAGTCAGAGAATGAGTTTCACTTTGAGAAGAAGAGCAGAGGCAGCTTTGCGTACCTTGAACAGGACATTGAAGAGACATTAGAGGATTGAGAAATGAAGACAGAAAATCCTCCTTGTCCAGTTCCCTCCCTTGTTTCATAACTGAACATTACACAGATAGTTAATTGGATCATGGAGGTAGGTGGAAAGAGAATATCAGAGCAAACTATCTCTGTGCTGCTGCCCTGTGTTGAAGATCTCACTGACCAAAGGACCAATTGCTAGCTGTCTACAAGTTTGACTGTTAGGACTTTACCTATAAAACATCTGCTGAGTGACTATGTATGTATCATTGAGATACATGTTTTTCATAAGCAACATCATATTGAGTCAAATTTATAGAACCACTTCACAAAATGATGCTTTTATCTTCTATTTTTTAAATGGAGAGATTGAAAATTGGGCGGGCAAATTATTCAACATGTAGGAAAATTTGAATTCAGTTCCTTACATGCAGAACTCATTATGCTATAAAGAATGATGCTTTGTCATGTGATTTTTGGGAAACTGAGCTTAAAAAACTGTCAATGCAACTACTGTTTCCAAAATCACATAAGTTCAAGTCTGGATCTGTGATGCCACTTGCTTTGCTTGTATGACTCAGGATTAATTTTGCTCTTCTGACGACTAGTAAATTTGAGGATTATTATCTCTAGTTCTGTGAGGAATTGCATTGATTTTTTTGAGATTGCATTAAATTGGCATATTAGTTTTGATACTATGCCCATTTTGATTATGTTGATTCTGTCAGTGTAACTGTGTATGTGTGCATTCATGTGTGTGTGTGTGTGTGTGTGTGTGAAATGTGCAAGGATGCATGAGTATCTTATAATAAAGAAAAAATTATCCCATTTGAAGGAATTCAGCTGCTAATCAGAAAGTGAACTTTTCTTGACCTATTATTATTATCTCTTAGCAGCAAGGGAGTAGTGCCTGTTCTTTGATCTTCTCCAGGGAGAGAATGATCTCTTATTTCAATTTTTAGGAAAAACAAATATATGTAGGGTCACATTTATAAGAAGTGTTCTATCTCTGGCCAGGGGTGATGGCTCACATAATTAATCCCTTCTTCCGCCCTATAGCTCTGAGAGTGAGGAACTGCTGCAGCTCCTTGAGTGGATATTTAGGGGTTATGCTTATAAAGAAATGGATGTGTAAATTTGCATCTTTTTACTCACTGTGCCTGATTCCTCCATCTTAGCCTAGCAGAGTGGTCACTGTTTGTGGAGTCCCAAATGATAATTCTTTGGGTAGCATAACCTTTTAAGTTGGAGGAGAATTAAGGTAGAAGGAGAAAGAATATATTGCTACTTTTGACATTACATATTGGGTCCTAGACAGTCAAAATTGCTTACACCTCTATTTTCATAATGGCAAAATGACCCTATGCTTAGCCAGACTGGAGGCTGACACAAAAGAAACAAACTCCTCTTGAGTCCCCGGGAGCAACGGAGGATGATGGCTTGGTATGGTGGGAGAAAGACACATGACAATGCCTTATTTCACAGCACTGGGGAGCCTAAGGTGTCAGATGCTGTTTTAGAGGAAACAAGGAAGTTAGGCAAGTGGAGCAAAGAAATTATTCATAATTCTGAAATTTACAGAGATGGAACTTTGAACAGGACCATTCTCCCTTTATTGTTGCATAGTATTTATGACTGTCACTCTAGGAAGAGACACAGCAAGACCTGCTGTGATTTGGTTCTGTAATGGCACAACTTTCATCTCAGACCCTGGCTGTTTTGTGTTCCAGCATGCTTCACCCACTCATGGTGCTGCTAACTGTTCTACAAAACCCAGTGTTCAGTGCCACAGGGGCTGGAGCAAAACCTAGTGACAGGCTGTCTAATTGGTATCAGAGATTTAAAATGCCTCTTGTAACTGTTCTAGGCTTTTGTTTTGCTTTTTTGTTTACTTAGGAGCTAATCTGACTCTTCTGTTTGTGGATGATCACAGAAAAAGGTGATTTTAGTGTATTAATCATAGAAATTATTATAAACTGTAAACCTATGGGAAAGGAATTTATTGCAGTGCATCTTTATTAAAACAAAACAGTGGGATGGCCAAATAGTTCAGCAGATTAAAGCATCTCCTTACATGCAGGGGCCGAGAGTTCAATCCCCTGGCCTGCCATGCCAGTCCCGCCCCGGGGTGTGCTGAGATGGGAATTGAGACTGGGCATGGTGTTGCATGCCTGTAATCCCAGCTCTTGGGAAGCTTTAAACAGGAGGATCACTATGAGTCCAATCTACACAGTGAGACCCTGCACCCTATACATCCTGCCCTAAATACAATCAATCAATCAATCAATCAATCAATCAATCAACAAAAGAGTGTATAGTGTTCATATACTGTGAAAATAGTATAAGAACTGTACATTGTGAGCTCTGGTTATTTTCTCTTGTACCACATAAAATGTATAGAACTTACCAATAAAGATAATGTGCAAGGATATTGTCTGATTTGTCTGTAAAAATGGAGCTCAGTAACATAACTGTTGGAGCTCTGGAATATTTTATTCTGCATTCTTGTTTGAGTTCCTCCTCTATTTAAGATATATACATGGAATCAGAGTGTTTATGTAATAGTTCTATCCTTTTGCCTGTAGGTCAGTTGTAATAAATCTAGGATGTGATGAAATGAAAAAGAAAGAAATTAAGTATTGCCCTTGATGGTTTGTATTAACTATTTCTTGTAATGAGAGGAAAGAAAATATGAAATTATTGGTGGTTGTAGGCTTTAGGATCAGAGTGCTTCCATTTGCTGGTAAGACAGTGGGTGATTTATCTAGATTTTCTGGCTAGAGCTTTTGATCTACCATCTTCAGCAGCAGGTTTCAGCTCCCTGAGGCCTGTGAGCAGCAAAAGAAGACTCCATTCCTACAGCTAGATGCCTGTGGCACATGATGGCTGAATAAAGATTATCTAGTGGGGACGATTGATGGATTATAGCAGTTATTGTAGTTGAAAATTTATAAATGAAAATAGTACAATCTGTTGCCCTAATTTAGCGAAAATTGAAAAGAATGCAAAATTTTGCAGTCTCTAGCCATACAATACTCTTGTCAATCTCCTTTAGAAATGCTATTTTGGAAGTTCCATATGGGAAGGGAAGTCACATTGGTAGGGGATTCTGAAAACCAGCTCATCACCAGGGAAGAGCATTTTCTGGTGAACCATCCAATTCTGCTATCTGCTAGTTTCACTGATGGTATTTTTTCCCCAATAAAGTTCCTGCTGGATTTACTTAACCCTCCTGAGGAGACAGAAAACTTATGCAGCTTTATTTTGAGCCACTTTCAGAGCTTGACAAGTTCTCCCTATTGTGATATTCATCTTGAGAAATGTCTCTTTTAATTAAGTCTGGATTTGTTTTTCATTTTGACAGCAACTTTTGGGCAGAAGTCTAGAGTTAAGCACTGATAAAATGCAATATTCAAACTTTTTGTGACATTTCATTACTTTTACTGCCATGGCTACATATAAAGTACCTGGTGACTTTTGTATTTCATTTTGTTTCATTGCATGTTCTATTTTAAAGAGAAAAAATACAACAAAATTTCTGAACAAAATAATAGAGTTATAATAATTAATACACTGCATATTATTGTCATTAAAATAATTACTCAAAGTACAAGATACAGATATGAGATATCCAAGTTATACTAGCGTGGACTTTTCTTCTCAAAGAACTAAGAGAAACTAGCAGTATAACTATTTTAGCTATTATACATATCTTCCTTCCTTCCTTCCTTCCTTCCTTCCTTCCTTCCTTCCTTTCCTTTCCTTTTGTCCCATCACAGATTCCCTTTTCTTCTGAAGGGAAGTTTCTTCCCAGCTCACAATATCTATTGTACATTTTGGATCCCTTTTATTTGTTTGGCTCTTTGCACTAGTGAGACATGGCTCTAATTTATTTCATTTATGCTTCTTGTCTTGAGTTGCATCCATTTATCTATAAAAGTATCCAGTTTATTCTTCTTTGTGGCTGAGTAGTACCCCATTGCATAAAAATGCCACATCTTTTTTATCCGTTCCTTAGTTGATGGGTATTTGGGTTGTTTCCAAGGTGCAGTTGTTACAAATTGTGCTGCTATAAACAGGGGTTCTCATACTCACTGCGGTATGATGTTTTTAATTCTTCTGGGGAGATCATCAGAAGAAGAACATCTGGGTTGAATGGAACCTCTAACGCGAGATTTTGGAGGAGTCTCCATGTGTTTTCCACAGTGCTTGTACCAGTCTGCCCTCCGCCAACAGTAGAAAAGTATTCCTTTTCTCTTACACCCCCACCAGCATTTGTTACTGGCTGACTTCTTGATGAGAGTCATTCTTTCCAGGGTGAGATGGAGTCTCCATGTTGTTATAATTTTCATCTCTTGAATGACCAGAAATGTTGAACAGTTTTTCATATATTTATTTGCTGTTTGTATTTCTTCATCTGAGAAGTGTGTGTTCATCTGAGATGCCCATTTTTTGGATTGGGTGTTTGAATTTGGAGGGCCTGAAAATTTCCAATTCTTTATATGTTTTAGATGCATAAGTCCTATATCTAAAGGATAACTGGCTATAATTTTGTATTTGTGGAGAGGCATGGGAGGGCTTGGTACTTTCTTCTTTAACTGAAAAAAAGCAACATTTATTGAGCATTTGCTACACTGAACAGAAGAACAGGCACAATCCCATGAAATTGTGACAAAATCTCTCTTAAGCATGTCTCAGGAGTACCACTTTATAGATGTTGAGAAACTGAGGCATAGATTTCTTATATCTATGCATTGGGTTTTCATAAAATTAATAGGTGGCTTAGCAGAGTGAGATAGAGAGATATTTCTCTCTGATTTTGATTATTTAGATGGTGTTTAGTTCTATATAATTATTAGAAAACTACTGAGAATTTTTAAAGTCATATTTCTATTTACAAGAAGGGATTAAATTGGTGTTCTAATGTCCGTAAAATTTTAAGTTTTCTAATGTGTGTAAGACTTGGGTATAGACACAGAAGGGCCACAAGAGACATACACATATCAAAGTATGTCTGAAAGGTCGAATTTGGTAGTGGAGAGCAACTATAAATAGGTAATTCTAACACTGAGCAAATGATAAATGACACAAAACAGACATAAAAAAGAATTACGAGAGCCCAGAGGAGGGAAGGAGTCTTCCTAGCACTGACCACAATCTTTGAACTCTTTTCCAGTTCATGGGATTCAGGATGATGGAAGAAGATGACAGTCTAGTTATGAAACAGAGCTTCTGTGAATGACCATCAGTTTAGAAGTCAGCTTTGATTCACTAGATTGTCACTAAAGCGACCTAAGGATAAACCACAAATTTAATTTATAGCTGCATTACAGCCCAAAGGACTGTGAAAGGAGATGAACTGGGTCTGCAGAGATGGGAAGGAATTAAACACACTGCAGAAAACACCAGGCTAGCTCCACGTCCAGTGAGACTGCTGAACTCAATAGCCACAGCAGAACCAAGTCCCTGATGACAGCCGTGAGGCAGATGTCTACATTTTCCTCCTTGCTAATTTTAGTCCAAAGACACAGGATCCCAAGAAATGCACAGAGAAAAAGGACTCTGCTGTGCAGTTTGCAATGTGGTCTCAGGCCAGGTTACCTACTGAATATCTTTTCAGCTCAAGCAGAAAAACACTTGATTTTTCTCTTGGAGAACACTCCTCTATATCTGCTGTCTTCTAGAAAATAATTTTCCCCTATTAAGAATCTGTAGTTTTCCAGGATGCAAACAATGAGACTTTTGTTTTCGAATGTGTTTTTCTGATGTGTAGTACAACAAAGATGACATTGACAGGCTTCCTCTTTGCAAAGAAAGTTATCATTGTTTTGAATGCAATATTAGTTCCTTTATCTTTTTTGTAGGGACCCTTCTTTAACCTTTATGCTGTCTGTAAAACAAAATGGGAGATCTGTATTTTAACGGATGTGATTTCTCTCAACGTTGTGAGGCCAGGATCAGTGATTCTCTCAGCACAGGCTTTCTGCATTAAAAATCCCAAATCATGTCTTACTAGAGTGAGCTACAAGTGGATTCTTTTTTCTTTTTCTTTCTTTCTTTCTTTTTTTTTTGTATTTTCAGGAAGGGTCTACAGGGTGTTCAGGGTCTCACTACTAGATCAGACTCATAGTGATCCACCTGTTTACAGCCTCCGGAGAGCTGGGATTACAGGCATGTGCCACCGCACCCAGATTCAATTGCCATCTCAGGGCACCCTGGGGTGATGCCAGCACAGCAGGGCCTGGGATTGAACCCCTAGCCCCTGCACCTGCTTGCAGGCATTTTAATCTGCTGAGCAATTTGG
>NDGM011014529.1:0-10158 GCA_002564305.1 Octomys mimax | reverse complement strand
TAGGAATTTCTTAATGCAATGAAGTTGACATATAAGAAGTAATGGCCACAGTTGTTTCATTTTAGTGATGAAATTAATTTATTAATACTTCTACTGGTTAGAAAAGAAAGAAGTTGAAAAACACAGATAAATAGGGCTGTAATCAGACACTGGCAGTAGGCACTATAGCGATGGCAGGGAGCACAGGCACTATCCTCACCCTACCTAGTGGCAACTCTTCCCATACATCATGTCTCCAACTTAAATGGCAAGCAGGACTTGGAGAGGATTTCTGAACATTAAAATTAAATAATGAAACTAGATTTCTAAAATAATTATTCCAGTGATTTGTACACAAAACAATGAAATGAGAATATAATACTATATAATCCTAACATTATTCCAGATAAGACAATCACTTACTTTCTCTTGTCTGTAATTGGTAAAGAACCCTTTCATTGAGATGCTGTGCTTGGAATGGATAAGTATCAGACATGTAAAGGACAGCAGCAAACTTGGAGGCATAGGCAGAAAATGATGACAGTAAGATGTTAAGTGCTGGCAACTATGAGAGTAGTAAGAACAATGACAAAGTCAGAGGAGGGACTTGATATAATGAAGAAATTCTAATTTTGGAATACTAGAAGTAAATCTCAAAGGGGATGTCTTTTAGTCATTTAGGAGTTATGGAATTTCAAAGCTGAAAAGGAGACTACTGTAGGAAACATAAATGTGCCAGTCCCTTAAGTGACATAATGGTTAAAACTGTGGCTTTAATTGGGATCTTAAAGCTATAGAGCCTTAGCATAGAGTGTTCACATTCAGGATAGGCAGGATCAAGAGAGTTGGAATCATCTCTTGCAGGAGAGAGTTTTAGAGATCAGCGTGTTCACTGAATCAAACATGCTATTGCTAAGGTCTTCACGATCTTTGCTCTTTCCTGTATTTTACAGGTGGACAAATTGAGGACACCACATGAAAAAAGCAAGACCAAGGTTCCCAGGGAATCAGAGATGAAAGCCACCATTTCAGGTTGTGTGAGAAGAGGGTAGAGATGGAGCAAATATTTGAGAAAATAGCAATGATGAGGAATAATCATTAGCTGTCTTTTAAGAAAATAAGAGACCTAAACACATCTGTTGGTAGAAGGAAGTTAGCTCAAAGTGAGAGAAAAGAAAATTAGAACAAAGAGAAGTATTAGAGGGTAACATGTAAAAATAGACATGATAATCTAAGGAAAAAAAAAGAAGAAAGGAAACATTTTTTTCAGAATCAAAGGAGAAGAATAGTAACAGGACTGATATGGAGCATGCTACAATATTCAGCCCTATGTATGTGCAATTTGAGAAAACCCAGGCAAAAAAAGTTGAGAAACTACAAAAAGGAGGAGCATTGTCTCCTTTCTAGTGTTTGGCCACCTTACCTCCTAATTCATTACACTCCCCCAAATCATGCCATTATATTGCTTGCACAGACAGAGAAGACAGGTGAAATACAGAGCATCTTTAGGAAAACTCAAAGGTTTTGAGAGATGCCAACTTTATCTTCATGAAGTAGAAGTTGAATTCTACTGAAGAATTGAGAAACTGGGAACAGAGAGACAGGAAACTGAACTTGAAAGTGATTTTAAGTTTAGGAAGCAACTCTGATTTTTCATGTGAGATTTACTTTATTTTTACACTTTACCCAGGGTAGGGTCTAAGCTCTGTGAAAGCAGCGTTTCACAGAGAATAAGGGCTATAAAAATCTTTATTTACACATGTTGCTTTGCTGCTAGTGTCACCCAGTGTCCACTTCTCTTTCCAAACCGTTCTTGTTTGCAGCATGCTACAGATGAAAATAGATAGTGAGATTGCTACTGTGACAGAGGACAAACAGGTCCCCATTTCTGGAAGGAAACAATTTTAAATACTTTAAATCTCAATCTATTCAACAACTGTAACAGTGTACCATTGTTATAATTGCTTTGGTCCACTTACTAGGAATAGAACATTTTTTTTTCTAAGCATTTCTTTATGTTATGGCATGTGTTAGTACAAAAAGCACTGGTGAATTTCCAGAGGCACAAGGTACCAAGGAAGTTAGATATGACTAGGAGGTGTGTGTGTGTGTGTGTGTGTGTGTGTGTGTGGTGGGGAGAGAGTTGTATTAAATCAAGAAAGGATTTCTTCTCCACTTAGAATATTATTACTTTTCCTCGTGACTATTTGTTACATTTTTCTGATGGGCACTGTGGTAATTAAATGGAACAAACATGAGCTTGCTCTGCCTTGATACTGGATTGAAATCCATCCTGCCTATAGTTACATGAAATATGTTAACTATATTGTATTCAACAAAGTAATGTATGTGGCTTTGGACTTCCTTAAAAATATCCCACACTGCCTATGCATGATTACAAGTATTTAACTAACTGTAGACAGATAAAATCACATGTACTAATTAAACCTGATTGAGATACAGGTTAGATACTTCATTTTCTTCTCTAAATATATGGATTATGCTGTTCATACAAGAGGAATTTTTGAGAAGTCTTATAGTGGGAATTAACACCTCATTGTTAGATTTATTTATTTGTTTGTTTGTTTGCTTGTTTGTTCATTTATTTATTGCAGAACTAGGGATTGACCTCAATCTTGTGTTTGCCAGGCAAGTGCTTATTCTACTGAGCTATCTCCTCGGCCCTAACAGCTCACTGTTTACAGTCACATTTTTACAAACGCCACATTAGTTATGACTTTGGGTAAGTCACATATTCTTGATTTACTTAACTATAAGGCAAAGCCCCTTGCTGCTCAAGAGAAATGAAAGAGCAATTGTGGAGGCTACCCATAGAAATACATGTTGTAAGCAAGAGTAATATACAGTGTTACAAAACTACAGGTTTACCTAATCTTAGAAATACCTAGTAGCAGATGAACTTGCTGGTCCAACCACATATGTGTGAGGTGAAATAAAAGCTATTAGTGAAAATAAACCTTTTCTGTTATGCTACATTATTGGTTTATTTATTTTGCTTTAGTTCCATTCAACCCAGCAATACATCTGTCTTGTGTATACACTAAGTATGTAAAGATCCAATTTTGCATGGGAATCATGACTTATTCTTCATAGCATCCCAAATTTCCTCTCTGACACAGATAGGGAATAAAATTCAAGTTTTTCCTTTATTCTCATCTTTTCCTGGCTAGGCAAAAATATTTATTTTTTGTTTTGGGTTTTTTTTGTTTGTTTTTCCTCCAAAGGCACTGTTGTCGTCTATTTTCTGAAATTATTTCCCATTCTAAACAATTACCAATTTCTGGATGATCCCTATTTCCAGGGCTATCTGGGACACATGCGCCTATTTTATAGTGACAATATTTCCAAACGCTTCAAAACTGAATATATAATTTAAAATTATAGTACATAACCCCTTTTAGTTCATGTTCCTTAAAAAGTCTAATTTGCCACAAATTCTGTGAATCATTATCTTCTTGGGGATGAGACAATTTAGTAGCTCTCTAATAAAAAAAATGAATGCATCTTTTTTGTCTGGAATTTATTCCTTAGCTGCCTGTGGTGGATTTCCTTTACTCTGTAAGTACCAACCAAGTGCTTTATAAATCACCTTGATTTTACATAGAAGAAAGTGCCAAAAGCTTTCATATATTTCAAGATTCAACTGAACATTGACATCAATTTCAAAATTGTCTCAGGTAGAAATGTGAAGGCTACAAAAATTTATGAAGGAGTGACTTACAAGTGTATGTATTTCAAGTATACCTACTTGTTGTTGAGTGGGTAAAACTGAGAGCTGCCTAGGTAGCAAATAGGAAGGTATTCCCTTTCTATCTATAGTTGTAAACGCTATTATTATGTAAGTCAAGAATAAGGATCACTTTCAGGTAAAAAAAAATCACTAATAGTGAATAAAATGGGGTGCTCTTTAGCTTCTTGGAAACTAATAACTTATCCTTTCTTTATAATTATGTTGAAAATCTTCCTACATTGCATTCATAGATTTTGAAATAATAGTGCAAAGACCATTGTCAATTTTTTTTTTCTCTCTCTTTTTTTAAAGTTGTGAAGCTGGGTCTGTGAGTCTGACTGGGATTCAGCAAATCTTTGTATACACTGACACAGCAATCAGCACCGGTACCTTACAAACACTGTGTCATTTATTAGCAAGAGCTCTACTGGAACTCCTCCTCTATTAATGCACTTACAGCTAAGGTCCCTTGAGGTGAACTGTTATTTAAACTTTACAAAGAAGGTGAGTTGCCCTTAAAAACAAAGTGTTACAACTTTATTCCAAGAGCATATCCCATCTTTATTTATTTTAAAAGAGCAAGAAAAAAACTAAATTTGTATTCATTTCAATAGTATTTGTTTTGATATATTTTTCTTTTTGCAGTTCTTGGGATCTGAATAACATATTCTTAAAAGAATAACTGACATTAGTTGTTTGCTAGCTATTTATTTTTCCATATATATATATATATATATATATATATATATATATAATGTTTTATTTTGGGGTTTATTCTGATTATTTGGGACATTACTACATAGTTTAATAAACTTCTTGCTAAGATAGTCTGGAAAACTTTCAAAATACTCAAAAAGTCTACTTGAATAAAAAAGATTCTAGTTCTTTATACATGAAGAGTGTAGTTGTAAATATTAACACAATATTTAGTAATCACCTATTTTATATAAATGTTATATGAAATATAAAAATTGAACATAAACCAAATGGAATAGAAGACAAACAACTTTTGGAGAGTTGTAAGTCCTATAGTGTGCTATTAGTAGTGTTGAATATAAAGCCTAGCAGTTAGAGTCTTTGCTTCTTTTAAACAGAAATCTGATTTGACTGCATTTTTCCTGACTTGAAGGTTACATGAGTGTGCTTTACTCTGTGTCACACTCAAAGACTTCAGCAACTGTCCTGAGCAAGATAGATACTGTGATTCCTTTTTTTCTTGTCTTCATAACAGCAAATCCTTTTGGTTGGGATTGCTCTAGAAAGATCACCAGAGGGGAAGACTGGGTTTTAATGGTTGCTTTAATTTCTTTGTCTACAAAAAAGATTACAGTACCAACTTTAGAAGGATGATTTGAAAATTCAATGCCATAGTACTAATATAAAGTTTCCAGAGCCAAGCCTGACCCTCACTGGGATTTATAAGTTATTTAAGTGTGATATGAAATACAAATAGGTTATTTCAAAATAGATTTGTAGAACCCTAATGAATACTGGACTTGTGTTTCCCCTTTCTCAGCCTCCCTTTCCAATACTAGTAAGATTCTAGTGTCTGCTTCCTGTATTTGGCCATATCAAATACAGGGCAAATTTTCTCCTACCATGAGATAGGAGTCAATTCAGGCTACTATGTGGAGAAAAGAGGAACAGAGCCTTGGCCACAGTAGGATGCAGATAATTTGGTGAAAAGAGACATCACTCCCATTTATGGACAGTAGCTATGCTAAAGGGCTCTTAGAGTAGCCAATGAGGTGGTGCTGGCCCTGCCCCTGGGGCCCACACTGAGACAGAGATTGAGACTGGGCATGGTAGCATGCACCTGTAATCTCAGCACTTGGGAGACTGTAAAATAGAAAGGATCACTGCCAGTCTGATCTGTGCAGTGAGACCCTGTAAACCCCATACTAAATACAAACAAATTAAAAAAACAAAAACAAAAACAATGAGTTTAAAAATTGTTCAGCTGACTTCAGAATACCATATTATTCTAGCTTTTATTTTCTTCTCCCTCTTCTTTTTAAATCTCTTTTTATAACCAGTGAGAGGAAATGCCATTTCAGAATTTTTTTTTTAATTTATGTGTTGAGCTTAGTATTATTAACCAGCATGGACCATATAATAACTTGAATAAGAATAGGCAAGACAAGGATAGGCAAGATGCTGATCACTTACTTACACACTCCTCTGCATCATACACAAAGAATTTCTGGGATTTATTTTAGTAACATATTCCTCAATTAGGGACAAAATATGTATTCTATCTCAAACATCATACAAGCATGTGTGATACTTCTTATTATCTTATTTTTTATATTGTTTCATCTCTTCTCCTAGTCTATACTCTGAATGATTTTTTTGTTTTGTTGTTCTTTTTATGTATTTGGTACAGGGTCTACAGGGCTTCAGGGTCTCACTACATAGATCAGACTCCTAGCGATACTCCTGTTTTCAGCCTCCCAAGCGCTATGATTATAAGCGTGCACCACCATGCCCAGTCTCAACTGCCATCTCAGCAAGCCCTGTGGGCAGGGCTGGCACGACAGGTCAGGGGATGGAAGCCCAGCTCCTGCTCTCTGCCTAAGCAGGCACTTTAGTCTGCTGAGCTATCTAGGCAGCCCCACCCTGAATGTTTTTAATTCTTAGAATGTTATCACTGGAGATTATAAAACATTCCTAACCACTGCATTCATCTTCTAGAATTCACAATATGGGGGTCTGAAAAATCAGTACATAATCCTGCATTAGATAATCTTTTCCTAAAGATAGAAATTTCTAGAAGCATATTTACATATAAGAAATTGTCCTGTTTTTCTTAAATTATGGCCACCATTTCACTATCACTCTGACTTAATCTTTAAACATGTTTATTTTATTTTAATGGAATATTCAATTTACCTTTCTATAGCATTTTTATCTGGATGGAAAATTTCAGGAATTGGATGTAGAATTCCTGAGTACTGAAGCATTAATTAATGTGCCAGAAAATAATGTGCTGTGAAGTCTGAGTTTTTAGGACACAGGAGGGCATGAGTTGCACATGATAAGTTATACCCACCATAGGAATGATAGGAGCTCATTGTATGAAAAATATCTTTCTCAAACAAACTGCAAGATCAACTTAAACTCAATAATGAGTCTATACTTCTTTTTTATCTTATTTTGTTGCTTATTTGAAGATTCTGGCAACTTTCAGTGGTGGAATATTCATGAGGCTATAGTCATTCCAAGACTAAAATGTTAGATTCTGCCACATTTTCATAGATGGCTATGGAAGTGGGATTTTATTTAAAGAGAAGTCTTTAAAAACACACATTGTACATACACGAGTCAGTAAAAATTGTGGCTAGTCCATGAATGTAATCTCCATGAGTGATAAATCCTGTTTGCCCTCTACCTGGGATATTTCTTTTCTCTTGATTTTTAAAAAAATTCTAGTGGTTTGGCAATACATCAAAAGACTGGTCAGCTTCTTACTGTTTCTATATAGAAATGTTTTTAATTTAAAGTTTTCCTATTAAAAGAACACAGTTACTTTAGTATAATATTCATTTCTCATCATCATTAGACAATTCAAGCTTTTCTAATGATAGGGTCTTAAACAATAGCTGTATCATAAAATTTTGAGAATAAATTTGATAAAATCTTCAAAATATTTACAGATGCCTTTCTCTATTAAAAGTCCTTCAGCTAGTAAGTACATGGTAAGCACATGGTAAACACATACAGGCCGCATTTCATGATTCTATGCAATTATTAGAACTTTTGGCTCACTCTATAACAAAATAGGGTTATTATGAGTGTAATAGTTTTATGTTCAAGTAGGGTTCTGCTGCATTAAATTCTCTGGGATTCCAATTTACAGCTTTGCAGAATATTGACATTGACTAATGTTTAGTTTATTGGTATGTTATATTATTTTATACAGCTTTAAAAAGGTGGCTCTCACCTTTCCAGACTGGCTTCTTTTATCTTTAGTCATGCTTGAAATCTATACAGTTTATCCTGACAGGTTACAATTATCTTAATAACATAACTGTTAAGGTATTAAAGATCAAAGCCTATTTATTTTGCAAAAATTCTGGTTTTGAGAAAGCAAACCGTATTTTCTAGGGTTGAAAGAGGTTTGAAGTGCCAGCAGACAATCACATCCTAAGCTTCAGGAGATGTATATGGGTTGCCCAAGAGAAAAGTTTCTGGCCTGTGAGCACTGGGGCTCCTACTATAACTAACATGATTTTTTTCCTCTTTATTTTGCTAGAGCCCCAGTTATAACTTCTCTTTCTAATCTAACTTCTCTTCTCAGAGGAAGAAAGTCCTGTGACTCCTGTACAATGGGAACTGGAGTGGTGGGTGCCTGCCAGCACCCTCAGGAGGATTTGAAAGTGTTCCATCCTTTCTGTATCTTTATTGATGCCTCACCTTGGGAGCCCATGATTTACTCCAAAATTCAATGCTGCAAATTGATTTTGTAAATTAAGATTCTATTTCTGTTTACTGAGCATTTACAGTTTTACATGCTACGATTACATGCAAGATTACACATTTAATCTTAGGGTTTACTCACTGAGAGATGTAATGTCATTCCCTTTAAAGGAAATTGAAGCTCTGAAAGGTCCAGTGACCTGGCTGAGCAGACACCACAAAGCATTGATCAGAGGGTAGTTGTGAAACTCAAATGAAACCATGTACATGAAAGATTTTTTGTGATTTCTAAAGAGACAAATCTATGATAGAATTATTAGTTTTCATCTTCCCTTCTTTTGCACTAACCGGTTAATGATAGCACAAGCTTTTAATCTTCACCAAGGAAAACCCAGCCCTTCCAATAATCATTGTAGGATGACACTAATCATCAACAGAGACAGATGCTTTTATTTTTCACTTTTTGACCAGAATCTGGGTTTAGGTATCAGTTATTTTAAAAGATATAAATTCTATCACTTTTGGCAAGTGTTTTGTGACTTGTTCAAGTAAAATAGTATTAGAATCTCACACACAATTGTGATAGAAAGTTCAGATGAGAACTTCACATTGCAAATGAGAAAATTTGGTCAGTTATGTGATTCCCAAAGAGGGAGTCACTATCCTAATTTAAGTTAAGGGAAAGATGTAAGAAAAGTCAAATACTTTTAGTGAAGTGAAGATGTGCAACTATAGCTGAAAAATTTCCAGCCCCAGAGAAAACAACATCTGTGATGGAAAATCACAAGATTGTTCGGCCACATTGATATGTCTCAAAAAATATACTCCATTGCCTCTTTTGTCAGTTGGACTTCAAGACAGTGCCACAGTTTTTGCTTCAGGAGATGGTCATTTTGTTGCCATTTGTATGAATATTTACTTTGTAAAATTCTTTCCATTTGGAGTGATCAATAACATTCCCATTTGATCCTTCCTCTTTAAATGAACTTATTCTCATTTACTTCGAGATAAAGAAATATCTACAGTTCTTCCAATGGAATAAATATTAGTTTAACATAACTCTTTTTACAGACCAGAGATATTTACTTAAGAACAAATGTTCTGAACTTTCAAAAATAATATGCTATGTATAGAATGGCTCTTAAAAGGTGATGGTTTGCATGTGGATAATGCAACTCCATTTCACATGAATAGATGAACACACATGTAGTGCATTTTGCATGGAAATAAAAAAATGTATATAAAGCTCTTCATCTGTATACACAAGGACAATATTGAGATGTAGAAACTGAGTAGCCAAAACAAAATAATAATTTAGTACATATATCAATTAAACTTTCCACTTTAAGCTGATTTTTCTATTTTCATTTCAATTTTTGATTGCTTACATTTTCTATGAGACAAAGGTATGATGTACTTTCAATTGAAAATGTGCTCTTGCAATATAACAGTTTAAATATGTACTATTAGTACTTGCTGACATCATCTATTCATGTTATCTGAGCTGCCCCATTTTGTGAGTAAGTGACCTACGAAGCAATACAATATAGACCATAATTTAATCACTGCAAATAAGAAAGTACCAGGAATGACAGCAGAAAAAAACATATGGATAGAATATTAAGATAAAATTAAATAAGATAGGGGTGGGGAGACGGCTCAGTGGAATAAGCGCTTGCTTGGCAAGCACAAGGGCCTGAGTTCAATCTCTGGTTCTGAAAAAAGAGAAAAAAGAAAAAAAAAAAAAAGATACCATCAAAAAAAATTAAATAAGATAGTGCTGGCCAAATAGCTCAGTGGATTAAAGTGCCTGCAAGTAGGTGCAGATTCAAGGGGTTCAATCCCTGGGCCTGCTGTGCCAGCCCTGCCCCTGGGTCCAACTGAGATTGCAATTGAGACTGGTTGTGGTGGTATGTGCCTGTAATCCCAGCTCTTGGGAGTCTGTAAAACAGGCAGATCATTATGAGTCCAATCTAGTAGTGAGACCCTGAACACCCTGTAGACCCTTC
>NDGM011014519.1:0-10213 GCA_002564305.1 Octomys mimax | reverse complement strand
CACCATTAGAACAAACCATTCCATTCATTAAGAGAATGTAACTATATATCTATCCTAAACAAAGCCTCATACTTATGAGGCTGTATCCACTCAGGGTACTTTTCTTTTATTTACACAAAAGCAAAGATTATATGCTAGCACTAGTGTTAATGCACAGATACTGTTTTCTGTCCTTCCCCTTAAGTGCCAGTCAATAGGGCACTGGTTAAATAAACTGTGGTGTATGCAGATAATAGAATACCTTGCAGGCATTAAAAGAAAAAGGTACTATAGACTAGATAATTATATTATGGCAATCAATTTCTGGGGACTGAAATACATGATAGTTACATAAACTAACATAGGTGGGAGAAGCTGGGAGATGATTACATAGGATCTCTATGTGCTATTTGTGTAACTTCTTGTTAACTTGTAATTATTTCAAAATAAAAAGTCAAAAATGAAAGAATAAGGCATTGGTAGCTGTGCTAAGATATGTTTCACCAAGGATGTGGTAGGGATGGGAAATGGCACAGCTGATTTGGAAGACAGTTTAGTAATTTCTTACAAGACATAAGTATACCCTTATTCTGTGATCCAACAATTACTTTCATATTTTGCCAAATGACTCGAAAACTGATGCCTATATAAAAACTTGCACTGTATGTAGATGTTTCTCGCAGATTTACTCTTTGTGTGTGTGTGTGTGTGTGTGTGTGTGTGTGTGTGTTACCACGGATTGAACTCAGGATCTTGTGCTTGCTAGGCAAGCACTTATTCTACTTAGCTATCTGCCTAGCCCTCTGGCAGACTTATTCTTGACAAAACCTGAAAACTACGAAGATGTCCTTCTCTAGGTAAAAGGATACGTAAACTATGGCTAGATAATGATAATATTGAACACTATAATGAAATAAGCAATCAACTCACGAAAGACATGGAAGAAATTTAAATGCAAATTATTAAGTGAAAGAAGACACTGGAATACATATTGTATGATTTCAGTGTATGATTCCAACTATATAACATTATGGACAAAGCAAAAATGTAAACAAAAAGATCAAAGGTTTTCCAGAAGCTAGGGAGGGAAAAATAAAGGATTTTAGAGTGAAACATTTTTTCCATGATACTACAATGGAGGATATATGTTACTACATATTTGTTCAAACGTATGTATGTGATACAAAATGCCAATAGTGAACTGCAAAGTGAACTCTGAAATTGGAGTAGTAATCATGCATCAATGCAGGTTTTAATTATGACATGTAAGACTGGAGAGGCACTGATAATGGGGAAGAAGGCTATGCATCTATGGAGACAGGAGATATATGAAATATCTCTGTATCTCCCTCTCATTTTCTCCATGAGCTAAAATGGCTTTAGAAAATATAACATTTTAATAATAATTTGAAAACTGGCTGTTAACTGCAAAAAGATTTAAAAGTGGGGCCGGGGAGATGGCTCAGTGGAATAAGCACTTCCCTGGCAAGCGCAAGGGCCCGAGTTAAATCCCCGGTTCTGCAAAAAAAAAAAAAGATTTAAAAGAGTGCTTAGAGTATGCTACTTTTGTGCAAAACTAAAAGGTAAGATTGCATACACAGATGCTAGTGTTTGAGTAAACTTTCTCCACAGAAATATGAAGAAATTGGTGGCAGCAGTGGTTGCCTCTGAGAAAAGAAACTAGGTAGCTCTGAGACAGGTGAGAAGGAAATTTACATCTCATTGTCCTCTTGGGTTGTTTTAGCATATAGTGTTTATATCATAAACATGTATTAAATATTCACAACAAAAGTCCATTCCAGGTCTACAGTTTTCCTGCCAAAATATTTTAAAGTATTCCCTTTCCCAGTTTAGAAGGTCAAGAGATCATGGAATGGGATTTAGGAATAGGTTCTTTCATCGCTCCAGCATCCTGAGTTCTGTTAGATTGTAAGCTACTCAAAAGAAAGAACTATTGTATTATCTATACCTGTTACAATGACTGACATAGTTATTAACAATTTTTCTTAAATTAATTTTCCCTATTATCTTGGTCATTCCTTTTGACCTGTTCTTGAAACCCCAGACTCAGAAGGATTCTTTGATACTGACTCTATCCTAAAACAATGTTTTAAAAATTAACTAGCTTAAGTTGCTCTAGGTCCACAATTGTCGAGCTCTAAATATTAATGCTTAAAAAGATGTGGGAATATGCAAGTCAAGATAGAATTTTTCATGGAAATATGACTTATAAATTTTATCTTTACTTTATTATCTGTAAGACTGGTAAAAAGTGATTTATCAGTTATGTTAGCTAAATTTTTCCACCCATGTTCATCCTATAATTTCTATGAATTGGTTTATACCTCCATCAGGTACTTACTTATTTGCATTACAGTTTATCTGAGTGTGTTACTTAATTGTCATAGAGCACTAATGAGGTCAGGGAAGCCTTGCTCATCACATTACACCTTACAGTAACTACTACCTAGGTCAATCATCTTTGACAACAGTTCATTTAATTAGAATTTCACAGTTTAAAATTTAAATAACTTATAAAATATAATTTAATACTTAAATTTCCTTAAAATAGTACACTGTTTCTGTTGCAAAAATAAATGATTTTTACAAGTACATTATAGAAAAAATTATGATATAAAAAGTGTTACCCCTTGCAACTGTTGCTCTGAACCTATGGAGGTAAGATCACAACTTTATCTATTTACTAAAATGGTTTCCTTTCTCCCTCCTTCCACTTTGCACTGCTTGCCTCTAAGCTGAGATGTTACTACAAAATTGCTAAGCTACTCTCTCTCCAAACTTGGTAAACAAATCCTAAATAAGGAGACTAAATTCCCCAGAGGGAGAGGGAAGAAGATGGTACACCCTTCTGAGAGCACCAGTTCAATAGTTTCCTACTCACAAAGAAACTTACTTTGTGTGCTGTACATCCCTGATCCTGGCAGTCAATACCAGAAGCAGTGCAGTCCTTGTTTGGTGCTACTTGTAGGCAGCTCAAGACACAAGTATAACTGTTCAGAGCTTTTATTCATTTTGTCTGCTACATTAGTTCTTACATAAATAGAACTAAAACCAAGTCAAAACTGCTGATGTTCTCCACATAGGAACAAATCAACAATATTGTAATACAAAATGCAGTGCATTTCTAATATAGAACTTTGTTAGCTATTCTGTAATTCTCTGGATGTTAAGTTATGTAAATTCCAAAAAATAGGTTATACTAAAATTCTAGTCCAATACTTAACTATCTTTTTTTCTTTTTGTATTTAGTACAGGGTCCATAAGGTCTCACTACAAGATTGGACTTGTAGTGAGCCTCCTGTCTTCAGCCTCTAAAGGGCTCAGGTTACAGGCATGGGCCACTACACCCAGTCTCAATTGCCCTCTCAGCGTGGCCTAGGGGCGGGGCCAGCAAGGCAAACCGCATCCCAATCTCTACATCTGCCTAAGCAGATGCTTAATATGCTGAGCTATCTGGCCAGCCCTTAACTTTTAAAATAAGCATTACAAAGCAATTCTTTTTCACCACACCATAGCACTCCATACTTTTCTTTAACAGCAAGTTAATAAAAACTGGAACCACATTTTCTTTCTGAATCTACTTACTGCATCCAGCACAGTAAATTCTTAAGAAATTTATTTGAATTAACTTTTTCAAGAATGCATTTAATCTACTCACTGACAGATAATTCACTTTTAAAATTCAGAAATCTCTATTAAAATGAATCAACAGTGGAACTAGAAATGTTAGCTAAGTAGTATAACATTTGTTTCAACAATGTAAAAATATTCGAAAAAAATATTCGGTAAGTTTTATTGTTGCATTTACTTGAGAAAAATTCCCACTCTCTTTTCAGACATTTTACTTGAGTGAAAAAGAATTTTCTGGACCTTACATGTATGAATTTTATAACAGATACTTCACTGCTTGGATGCTGCAACTCCTGCAACATTAAAAATCATACTGTGGGCCGGGGAGATGGCTCAGTGGAATAAATGTCTCCCTGGCAAGCGCAAGGGCCTGAGTTCAATCCTCGGTTCCACCAAAAAAATAAATAAAAATAAAAATCATACTGAGGAAAAGAAAAGCTTAAATCCTCTTTGATATACCTATATCATCTTAAAAACTAGAACAAGAACAAACTAATAATTTATTTGCATGTCCCAACACCTGATGATTATAAATTTTTTAAATATTTTATTAAAATTTTCTAGAAATAAGGCTGGCCAGATAGTTCAGTGGATTAAAGCACCTGGTTAGGCAGACACAGGGACCAGGGTTCAATCCCTGCTTGCCATGCTGGTCCTGCCCTTGGGGCACACTGAGAAGACAATTGAGACTGGGCACGGTGGCATGTGCCTATAATCTTAGCACATGGGAGGCTGAAAACAGGAGATCAGTATGAGTCTGATCTGTGTAGTGACACCCTGTAGACCCTGTACTAAATACAATTTAGTATTTCTGGAAAACAATTTTTCTAGAAAGAGAGTAAAATATTCTTCCTAGGAAATATTCTTGTACCTGCTTGCAACATATAAAAGAAATTGTCAAATAAGGTTTAACTTCAGAAATAATCTATAACCTCTCTCAAAACCTAGCCTAAGTTTCTGAGTATGTGCCAAAGCACTGAGACTTCTAAAGCTAAAAACAGAATCTCTGGTTTAAGTAGTCTTCAGTGCTACTTGCAAATGATAATTAACATCTTAAAGCAATCTATTTTCTTTTCTTGTTCTTTTTTTTGGCGAAACCGGGGATTGAACTCAGGCCCTTGTGCTTGCCAGGGAAGCGCTTATTCTACTGAGCCATCTCCCTGCCCCCTCTATTTTCTATTAATATCAACTATTATGAATTCTTTACAAAACCTTCTACAGCAGCTCTGTTCATGCCTCCCCTTTTTTTCTACTGTCATTCAAATTACATATCTATACGTAACAAACCCATGAACAGTTCTACAACTAGTGTTTGGTGCAGCTGCTCCATTTCAATGCAGATAGGAGAAAGTTATAGACAAAAATGCCTCTTACTATCTTTTATAGTTACTTATGTAGAAACACTTAGCAATGCTTATTACTTCATGTACATTTAATATATGCCAAATATATTAAATGTATATTCCTCAATTTACATTGGAGTCAGAGCCCAGTAAAACCCACTGGAAATTGAAGATATCCTAAGTTGAAGATTCGTTTAAAATATCTAATTTACAGAACATTATAGAAGCAAAGTAGTATACTGTACTCTAAGCTATTCAGCCTGGTTATCATTTTGCTGACTGGGAGTTGTGGCTCAATGAGGCTGCCCAGCATCATGAAAAGGCATCACACACTGAAAGATCCAAATTCAAAATTCGAAGTAAGGTTTCTACTAAACATACCTTTGTGTCAAAAAATCCTAAATCAAACCATTGCAAACTGGGTTAGTGTGTACTTTCCTTTCATTTCAGCCTAAAGAACTGTCTTTAATGTTTCTTGCAGAACAGGTTGATAACAAATTAAGTTTTTGTTTATTTGCGAATGTCCCAATTCTTTTCTATTTACCAAAGATAGTTTTTTCTAGACATAGAATTCTTGTAAATCTGTTTCTTTCATCACTTTGAATATTTCATCCCACTGACTTTCTGGCCCACATAGTTTGTGATTAGTTTGTTAATCTTACTGAGGATCCCTTGTTCATAGGCCCCTTCTCTCTTGCTAAGTTGAAGATTCTTTTTGGTTTTCTCTTTCAACACTTTCACTAGCATGTATCCAGACATGGATTCTTTTCAGTTTACCCTAATCTGTGTTCACTGTACTTTGACAGTCATTCTTTCAAATATTCTTTGTGTCCCCATCCCTAATTCAGAGACGTTACATACATGTTGGCACTCGTCATTATCCTGAGATGTCTCTTACATGCTGGTCAGTTTTCTTTCATTTTTCTTCCTATTGTTGAAATATGATTATCTCAATATTAACCTATTTTTATATTTCTTGATTTTTACTTCTGCCACCTTGAATCCGCTGTTGAAACCTTTTAGTAAAGTTTCACTTTAGTTAAAGTAATTTTTTGAACTCTAGATTTGTATTTTTTTTATAACTTATCTCTTAACAGCATTTGTTGAAAAATCATTCTTATGATTTGCCTTAGTTCTCTGGACCTAGTTTCTTCTGGTTAAATTTGTAATATCTGAGTTAAAGTTTTGCCTCATGAGCATAACATCTGTGCTTCTCAGATCCAGTTTCTACTGATAGCTTACTTCCCTGAGTATGTGCCATACTTCACTATTTTGGGGGGCGGTACATGTAGTTTAATTTTCTATTGAAAACTAAACACTTTAAATAATATAAGGTAGTGAGTTTGGCAATTATATTTCCTTCCCCCAATGTCTGTTTTTGTTGCTATTTGTCTAATGACTTTCATGCACTAATTCTGCAGTCTGTATTCCTTGTTATGTGTGTCAACTGAGGTCTCTCTTCTGGCCACTTAATGGTCTTCTGGCGACTGGATACGTTTTCAAAAATGCTCTGAATCAAGAGATATTTCAACTTTTCCAAGGGGTCTTATATAGAGGTGTGGCTTTAGTGCTCTGTTCATAATTTTACCTTAGCCTTCACTTTTTCCTTCCACAGGGACACAAAGTCAGCTACCTAAAGCAGAGACAAGATTAAGCTAATGTCTCTGATGGTTTTCAACAAACAAACATCCTGAACTTTTTTCCTGAATAAAGATGAGTAAGATCAAATAAAGAGAAACCTTGAGAAAAAGCCCTATCCAGGGAGCTGCCATGTAAGTCACTGATAATTCTCTGAAGACAAGAATATTTGTAAAACTTTCCCTTTCCAGTGGCTGAACAGTTTCATAGTTAAGAGTGCTGCAAGGTTGCTGACTTTCAAGTCTAGGAAGGGGACAGGACTAGGACAAAGAAGTAAATTTGAAACATTCGTAGTAAAATGGATACACCTGGAAAATACAATGTTAAGTGAAATAAATTAGATACACAAGCTTAATACCATATGGTATCACTCATTTGAGTTAGGCATAACATAAATTAAGAGAAAAACAAAAGTCTGATAGAATAAAACAGAAAGACAGATCTTTTGCAAAACGAAAGGGGTCTGAGAGATTGAGGCCAAGAGGAGGAGTTAGGAGAAAGGGGAAGTAAAAATTTTTTTAAATGTGTCATATACATGTACCAAATACCTAAATGAATGTAAACATGTCATAAATATGAACTAAAAATAATATTAACAAAAAAATGAAAATGGGTAAAGGGGATCTAGAGATGGAGTGAAGGGGATAAGTGGAGATGGAAAGGAATAAAAAAGAACCAAGATATGTTATATACATGTCCCTAAAATACAAGTAAACTTCATGTACTGCAAGCATGTACAAAAAAAAAAATTTAAAAAGTACAACAGGGCTCACCATTCTTAGTGAAAAAAAAACAGCTGCTTTTTGAACAAGTATTCCTAGGTTATTGGCAAGTTTTAATTTTTATAATCTTAAAGTTATTTTTGACAAATCTTGTCAGCACTCACATTGCTTTCATAGAGGAATAAATTTTTATAGGTCTTTATTCTGTTATTCCAGAAATACCCTCCTTACTTGAGTTTGAAAATCATTTTAGTATTCTATCTTCTAAGAAGACTATAACCTCAAGTTCTTAAAATTGCCCAGAAAAAAAAAAACATGTAGGATCCCCGGTACTATCAACATATAAACTGCTATGTTAAGATATAGTACTCATGAAGGGCTGGCAAGATAGCTCTGCAAACTAAGTACCTGCTTAGGCAAGCTCAGGGACCAGGGTTCAATCCCCTGGTACCACATGCCACATCAGCCCTGCCCTTGGATACGCTGTGTTGGCCACTGAGTCTGGACCTGGTGGTGCAAACCTGTAATCCCAGTGCTGGGGAGCCTGAAAACAGGAGGATCACTACAAGTCCCAGCTGCATAATGAGACTCTGTACCAAATACATTGAAAAAATACAGCACTCATGAATAAAACTAGAATAGACAAAATATGGGAAGTCTTGATTTGCATTTATTTTTACCATTGGTGAATACAGGAAAATAAACATTTTTAAATAACATATGCAAACACATTTATTATTAGCAACATATGTTAAATATTTTGAAAAATACTTTTTTTAATATTCACTTTTTTTGGTACAGGGGATCAAACTCAGGATCTTGCACTTGCTAGGCTGGTGTTTATGCTGCTGAGCTATCTCCCAGCCCCCTAAAATTCACGTTTTAACTAAAAGACTGTAAGAATAACCAATGCTAGTCATGGTAGGACTGATGGTATATCATGACTCATACATAAACAGATGAAAGGCTACTAAGAAAAGGTCTCTGTTTCTTTAATGAAATGAGGAAGATGGTAGTTCTAAGCTCTATGTCTTGGTTTTCATAAAGAATTACTGACATTTAAATGCTTGCTTTAATAGATTCACTATTTTTATCAAATACAATGGATTATTCAAAATGTTACCAAATTAGTTATGAAAATGTTTGACAACAATGCTAGATTAGGAAATGTCCAACTTCAGATGGGATCTCTATATACAAAGTGGTGGAAATCCTGAATGATTTTAGTATAAATAATAACAAAACAACAACCTGTTTGAGGAGAAGAGATGGAAAAAAGAAGGAGAAGTCAAAAGGAGAAGACGAGAGAAGAAAGGGAGAGGGAGAAGCAGGAGGAGAGGCAGAAGGAGGGAGGGCAGGCAAATGTAGCATCCAGAATTACACAAGAGACTCTAGGTCTGGGACCCATGCTGCAGTATACAGTTCTACTCCAGGATAAATGATCTTGAGAATCAATTACAATGTATACAAAATTATAAGAATGATTACAAAGGCAATAAGATCTTCTTTGTAAAATTAGTTTAAATAAAGCAGATAAATAATAGAGTGAATCAACGAAAAATCAGTAGTATCGATGATTTATGGTTCTTATTTATTCACAGCTTCACTCTTCTACTCTTCTATTCCATGTGTACATTATGAAATCAGCATGAACATATAGTACAACTATATAACATGATTCATTTTCATTATTATAGAACTTCAGAACCTATGGACTTAAAATCTGCAATTTCAGGAATTTATGAGCAACCATTAGGTCATAGATGAAATAATTTTTCATTTAACTGAGACATCAATATGAAGGATTTGAATCTTATGTATGTTAAGGCTAATATGTGTGAATGAGTTGCTAAGTTATCAAATCTATACTACCATCTGATTGGGCTTGTATGTTTTCTGTACACTTTAAACCATGTAAGAGCTCAGGAGGTGTTTTTTAAAAGCTCTCCCAAAATGAAGCAAATTTCTAGTGTTAGTGATTAACATAAGGAAATGGTTTATGAATTATAAAGCAGTATTCTCAGAAGAAAGGTACAAGTTTGGGGCAAGTAAAAGACTGATGTATTATATTCAGCTTTGACTCAGACTCCACAAAATAAACAAGTTTGCCATAAAACATTTAATGAAGGAAATTACACAGTAAAATAGTATTTATTCTTTCAAAGATACTTTATAGTTCCTTGAGTCAGGATTTTTTAAATGTATTTCTTCATATAAATTATACCAATGTAAGAACAGACACATCAAGAATTTCCATAAAAACAAAGAAAGGTACTCCTTTAAAAATACTGAATTGAAAAATAAAGATTATATATACTCAAAGATATGAGTTTATATATGAATGTTGCATAATTATCATAATTAATAGATCCATCACCTCTTATAACAGGTATTTTGTACCCTGTGATCAAGATTCCTTCATTTCCGTCCCTCCCAGGACCTATAAATCACCATTCTAGTCTATTTCTAAGAGCTATCATTTTTTTAAAAAAATTTTAATCTTTTTTTATTTATGTATTTGGTACAAGGTCTCACTATGCAGCTTGGACTCGGAGCAATTCTCCTGTTTTCAGACTCCCCAGCACTGGGATTACAGGCATGTACCACCACACTCAGATTTGGTGGCTGGCAGGGTATGCGGTAACAGGGATTGAACTTGGGTCCTTGTGCTTGCCAGGCAGGCGCTTAGACCCCAAGCTATCTCCTCAGCCCAGAGCTATCATTTTTAGATTCTCTATATAAGTGAGTTCATATAGTAGTCTTTTTGCTTTTTTTATTTTATTGAGAAACAAATATCAATGAGACACTTTCCAAGCAGATTAATAGGACATTTTCAATAATTAATACATTGCACATTGTTATCTTCTCAGCGGTCATCCA
>NDGM011014505.1:0-14542 GCA_002564305.1 Octomys mimax | reverse complement strand
AAATAATTGAGTATTACCACTTGCTTTCAAGAAACCTTAATTTTTTTCTTGTCTTTTTTTTTTTACTTTTTTAAAAATTTATTTTAACAAGAATATAATAATAATTGATAAGACATTAGAAATAGTAGACATTTAGAAGACCAAGGTGAGGGGTATTCAAGCATGGTTTTTGTGTTATATATTGCTCTCCTCGATGTTGTTGCTTAGATTGCAGATATCAGCATACAGAGTTAGTCAAGTTGAAAATTCTACACAACTACTAGTTTTTAAAAAACTCAGGCTGGGGAGATAGCTCAGTGGAATAAGTGCTTGCCTGGCAAGGGCAAGGTCCTGAGTTCCATCCCTGGTACTGCAAAGAAAGTAAAAATATAAATAAGTAAATAAATAAACTGACAGAAATTACATATACAATCAACTCAGCCATCTTGCATATATACTTGCATGATTTTTGTCTTCAAAGCATAGGCAATTTTGAAGAAAATCAAACCTCTTGAGTGTCACTATTGTTCTAAAAATCTCAATGCCACATATGTCACTTCTCCGTAAATCCTTTAGATTCTGAGGACTGGAATGATAAAGGTCTGCTGTGAAGGCTTTTAGTTCAGATAGTGAGATAACACGGTAAACATAGTTTGGAGTATCACTATTATGGCACATAGAACGTTTTGCTTGACTTTTGTTCTTGTGTACTTGGAGACATTTTATAGCATACTGTCCATTGCAAGCAGTTTCCCACCCTGACCTGCAGTGTTGGCGGTCTGTCCAATAGGATTCGCCCCAGGCAAGAACCTAATCACATTTTTTGGCCTCATTCTAACATGGGACCATTAAGGCCTACATGACCATTTTATGGCATTTGGACCAGTCAAATAGTAATTTACACCCCTGTTGCCCTCACTATTTGAACCAGAGGGCCTCCCTCTATACTTCTATATCTCTCACACCTTGCTAACTCCTTTGGCTCACATGACCCAAGTCATTTTCTGTAGCTGCATGACCTGAGGACTCACTCTCAACCTCCTTCCAAAGTTGTAAAAGTGGATTCTCCTTTGACACTGGACTGATTTAGGCTAGTTCTACAAGAAAAGTCAAAAGGAAATATTGAATCCCTGAGAAAGGAGGAAGGAGGGCCGCGGCCTGTGCTGACCTACAGGGGCATCGCAGAGGCTCAGGGGCTTCCTCTTCTCCAAAATCAGGAAGGCCTCGCTCCTCCTCCACTGCTGTGAGGAGGACTGTGGCAGTCCCCTGAAAGTTCAGCTCCACACATAGGACACAGGAGCTTCTCAGTGCTGGTATCTGCCCTCGCACCTCCTCCCCCGCTTAGCTAGCAAAGGCACCCAAGGTGTGGGAGGTGCTTAGGACACTACAGAGCAGCATATGCTCTAACATCCTGTTTGTGCAAAAATTAAAAAAAAAAGCCAACACAGAAGGCTGTACCTGTGTACAACTATAGATGCAGGAAGCATTCCCCATCAGTCTGTCTGGGAGCTGCCTGCACCCCATGTTCAGAGCTGCTCCATTCACAATATGGCTGAGATACAGAATCAACTGCACGGCCCCCAAAGGGTGAATAGAAAAGGAAAACACAGAACACACACACAGTAAAGTGCTGGTCAGGCCTAGAAGAAGAAGGGAATCCTGTCATTTGGGACACGGTGGGTGAGCCAGGACACTGCGTTGAGTGAAATAAGCCAAGCACAGTAAAACACGTCACACTTGTTCTCACCCAAGTGTGGAAGCTGAGAAGCAGGTCCCACGGAGCAGGGAGGGGACCCATAGATGCCAGAGGCCAGGAGGCAGGGGAAAGCGCAGAGAGCAGCAGAATGCAGTTAGATAGGCGCAAGGCTTTCCCACAGGGCACAGGGCAGCGCGGTGTTCACAGCTAATAATGTTATGTCTCTAAGGACAGCTGTAAGGCGGGATTTTCAATGTTCTCAATACAAAAAATCATGAATGTTTGAGGTAATAAACATGTCAGTTATTCTGACTGATCATTACACACTGAATACCTGTACCACACTATGGCCTGGGGAGAAGGGAGTTTACATCAGCATCTAAAACAAGAAAAAAAAGCAACTTATTCATTGCAGTTATGTGAGGAGCACAGCAAACTGCCGTTCAAATTAGGTCGGCGGAGCACACGCTGCCTGGCATCACAGCAGGCGCTTTTCTCAAAGGATCAGATCCTTCAGCAGTCGCGAGGGTGTGAAGGCAAGGCTGAGCCTCAGAGACAGGCAGCAAGTCCTGACGCCCCGTGCCCACCTGCTCAACGGCTTCTTTTTATTTATTTATTTATTTATTTATTTATTTCTGTATTTTAGGAAAGGGTCTACAGGGTATTCAGGTTCTCATTACTAGATCGGACTCGTAGTGATCGTCCTGTTTACAGGCTCCCAAGTGCTGAGATTACAGGTGCACACCACCACGCTCAGTCTCACTTGCAGTCTCAGCTCGCCCCGGGGGCAGGGCTGGCACAGCACACCTGGGAATCGAACCCGTGGCCCCTGCACTTGCTTGCAGGTGCTTTAATCTGCTGAGCTACTTCACAGGCCTTCAGTGGCTTTCTTGAGGCCAATTCAGGAACTGCCCGTAGCCCACAGTAAAGGCCACTGTGAGGCCTAGTGTGTCCCACTTATGACATCCCTTGCACATAGATTGTAACTTGGGAGACACACATCCCTTAGAGAGGAGTTTTCCCCACAGGACACCAGACCCTCACAAAATATGTCCAGTGATGTATGTGGTGCCTTCGCTGAGGGCTAGCATCAGCAAGGGCCCAGCACTGTGGGCCTGCGCCAAGCTCCTCTTGTCCTTGTGCCACCACTGCGGAGGGTCAGGACCTCTCCTGAGACTACAGCAGAAGGCAAGGCCTCCTCCCAGCCCTCCAGGTCAGCAGAGGCACAGCAAAGCAGGGACCCCATGCTGCTGCCCTGAAAACCAGCTAAGCATATGTTGTTAATCAAACTGCAAGAACATTATGCCCAGGGCCAAGCTGCAAGGGAGTTAGCTTGGAGGACATCCCTTTTAGCTTCCCAGCCTCTGTGTACTGCAGGGAGACTTGAAAGCATACAGTTTCAGTTTGCTAAAACCTAACACTGCTCAGAGTGTAGATACAATGATTTCTAATACAAGACCAAAATCAGTGGTGGTGGATTGTGGGTCATCTGGGTTCATGTACACTTTGGCACCTTGTGTGATGGCACCATCTATTTCGGCCTGAGTGGGCTTTCCTGGTGTCTGTGCTCAGCAGTGGTAGCTGTGTGGCATGTTCTGTGAGGAGGGTGGAGTGCCTGCTCCCTACACTCCCACAAGTAGGGCCGCAGCCCTGCTCACCATTGCAGGGTGTGGGAAGGCAGCCCTGCCCCCAGCATGAAATGCTTCATCTCATTTTCCTGCCAGACTCCCAGGCTTGAGTGATTTTTTTAAATACCAAGGCTGAAGGAAGTGTACTTAACAATTGTAGGGCAAGTGATCTGTATGGATACAATGAAAGGTAAGGAAATGACCTGAATTAATTCAGGAGAAATCATTCTGAAGCAGAGCAAAATGAGGACCCTTGTGGTCCTTTTCAAAATGTTTTGGGGAAAGTTGGACACATTGGTGAGATCAGTGTCAGCAGGAGCAGGACATGGCTACCTGAGGCCGTGGCTCCTCCTGAGCACCCTTAGAACTCAGCCCCCCGCTGGCCTCTCTGCAGGGCAGAGCGCAGCTACCCTGCTCCACACAGGGGTGGAAATGCACAAAGCACAGAACTATTTCTGGTGTTGCATGGGAAGTTCTTCAGGGCTGACCCTGAGGACATTCAGCTATATCTTCAGTTACAGATCAGCAGGATTTGGGACCCTGGCACACTCGCTTCAAGGTGTGCTCCTACAGACTTGGTGGGAAGTGAACATCTGATATGAATACTAAACTTCAGGTGAGAGAACAGCAGCTATGCTCCAGCCCAGCCAGTCTATCAGACAAGACTGTCGGCTGATCGGCAGGTGGGTGAGAGTTCAGAGTCTGCGGCCAACACGGGGAAAGTGACATGTGATGTTCACACCTGTGTTAGAATCGTCCCTCCAGTCAGCATCTTCTGACACTGAGCACACCCACTGGTCTTTCTGTCCCCACACCTCATGTAGGTCCCAGGTGGCCTGATCTTTGTGCAGGGGTTGCCTCTCTACTTGGACTGAGGCCATGAGGAATAAAGGAATACTCCAATGTCCTTCTGGTCCCAGAGACACTGTTGGTCCAGAGAGGAGAGAGACTTCCAAAGAGCAGAGTGGCGGGCAGCATCTCTGCTGGACTCTAGTGGCTGGAAGGGCACGCAAGGAAGCTCCAGCCAAAGGGACTGGATCAGTCAGCTGGTGGAGGCTGGCCTCTGGACCTAAGAGTCAAGCCCACAGAGGCTGGTTCTGCCTCAGATGCCTGCTCCTCCCAGAGAGGACTGGCCAGGGCTCTGCCTGGCGCTGTGGCTCCTAGACCCACAGGAGCATAGAGGGAGGGAGTCTGGAGAGTCTTCCACTGGGGATCAATGAGTCCCCAGCATGAACACACATGCGTCACTCCTGTCCCACACTCAGAGCCAAGAGCCTTTTGTGAGCCCACAACATGGAGTGACAGAAGTTTTTGATGCACAGCACCAACTGTCCCCAAAGCCTGGATAGGACCCCATTGGGAGAGAAAGGCACAGGCCAGAGATCAGGTCAACACAGGGCAACCATGTGGGTGTGGGGTATGAGGGGCAATGGGGAGGGTGCCTGAGAACAGACCCAAGGAATGAGCAGTAGATTGGAGATGCTTGCAGCACCAGTGTTGTGGAAGATTTAGACTTTTCCCCCAAATGCAACCGTTTATTGGGCATTTACAGCAAGACAGAGGGGAAGGGCTTGGGATTGAGCCCAGTGGAGTAGCTCCTGCCTGGCAAGTGTGAGGTTCTGAGTTTGATTCTGACTACTTCCCCACCAAAAAAGAGGGGAACCCACCCATGACGTAACTAAAAACTGGAGGCAGCACCGAGAGCACCCTCGTACAGCCCGGGGGCCAAGCAGGGCGTTCAGAATGGGCAGAGTGGTGGCCACAGGCGGAGTGGTGGCAGAGCCCACCTCTGAGCCCGAGGCTTAGTTTTTATACCGGGGAAGGTCTGCAGCCAGCAGCATGTGCTGCTCTTAGGTGGTGCAGATGGCAAGTGCCAACCCTGTGGTGAGAAAGAATATTTTTCTTCATGGTAAAAGCACATATTTTTTAGAAAACATTTTTTTGTGCTCCTTGACAGTGTTTTCAGCCCACAGGCCACACGGTTACCAGCCCACATGACCACCACACCCGTCATCTCACCATGCTGTGGTCACAGTGAGTTTAGACCCCAAAGTAAGTTTAGAGCCAGACAGAAACACAAGAAGTCATCTGTCCTTCTCACAACAAATGACCTTTCACTGAGCCCATCATAAAATAAAAAGCTAAAGCTAAATTTAAAAATAAAACATTAATAATACCTGCTCTTTATTATATGTGGGAATTAGAAAATCGTGGAGTATAAAACACAGGAACTATTATAAATGTGTGTATAGTACTTTCAAGCCAGTAATTCAACTTTTGGTACTATACCAGGTGATAAGCAGTTAAAATCACAAGGACATGCATGCAAAGATTTTGTTCATTATGGCGTTGCCTCCATGGTGTCAAACTAAAATCAAATTAAAAGTCTCCCAAGAGGAAATGGATCTATAAACATATGGACATTAAAGACTGTCCTGATTCCTCATGCCATTGGGTAGCTATTATTGTTTTTTTCACTGAACATTGTTCTATTGAGTTTATTAAGCCAGGAACTGTGAATAAAGTCATATGGGACAGGGTCCTGTACGCCTTCGAATGGCAGCTGGTGCAGTTCCCAGGAAGCGCCACAGGTTCGTGAGTCCTCTAAAACTGTGAGGACCCCTGGATCAGGGTCCTCAGAAGTTGTGACGAGCTCTGGACCAGGCTCTTGCATGGGCCCCGCGGCTGGGAACACTGGACACAGTGGTGCCGCCCCTCAGAGAGGCCTGGATGCAGCCTGGCTGCTCTCGGCACAAGGGATGTTTTCTGTTTTGTCTTCCAGAGACGCAACAGTCTGTTTATTGAAGAAAGACAACTCCTAGTGTTCTGGAACAAAATAAACTACTGGATTCACTCCCATACACTGTTTATAACTTTCAGGATGGCAAGCAGTGCCCTGCGCCTCCCTCTTTGGACAAACACTATACTCTTCTGAAGCAACGAGAGGAGCCCATCACACTGGGCCAGAGAAAAGGAGCCCAGAGGCCTGCTTTATTTCAAGCTTAGGGACATTCTGGAATGTGAGTCAGGAGGCACTGTTTACAGCCGTCAGTAGCTGCAGCTTGCACAGGTAGTCCTGCAGCGCCACCTCGGCTGCCTGCCCAGGTACAGGTCCATGGCGTGGTGGGACCTGGGGTGTAGGGTCCACCAGCACCAAGCAGCGGAGAGCCAGCAGGGAGGGGATGTGGTTGGTAAGGGCATTGTTGGCCAGGATTTGTGCTCAAAGCTTCAGAGAGCTCAGCTCGCGCTGCCTCCACCTGGTCTTGCGTGAAATGCTCCAAGAAGAAGCTGGTGGCGGCTGCACCAGGCATGACTTGGGCAGCCCAGCACACGCAAGGTTGCAGAGCTGCTGTGGGAGAAAGCACCACAGCACAGGCCAGGAGCGGCCGCATTTGAACCTGATTGCAAGACATGAGTGGGGAGGTGACTCTGAGCAGCCGGACACAGTCTGCAGCCACAGGTGTGGCAGTGAGGAATTGCTCCAAGAGGCCACATCCAGCTTGTCCTCCAGGGAGGTACTAAGCCTGGGATTTTGTTCCTGACTAGTTGATGGTTGCAGCTGCCTGACTTTGGGGCTTGTCTCAGTTACGCTACTCTCATTGCTGGGACAAAATATCCAACACTCAAAATGAAGGAAGGAAAGGTTTATTTAGCTCACAATTAGTGGTAGTTTCAGTCTATACTTAGGTGGCTCCAGGGCAGAGCGGCACATGGGACCAAGCAGCCCTTCATGGCAGCAGCAAAGAGCAGAGAGCATAGGGAACAGCAGCAGCTCAGGCAGCTAGCTAGCCTCTCTCCCTTCCTTACACTGTAATGCAAATTACCCTCCCTAGGGCAGCTGCAGCTCCCACACCCACAAGAATCAATCACAAACTCCAGAAGCCACCCTGTGGCTACATGAAGCTTTGGGGGAACAACTAGACACAAACCATAACAGGGCTAGACCCTGGGTGAAGCAAGTTGGGTAAGGAAGGGCTGGGCTGGTGGTACTCAGCAGCAGAAGCGCCAGTGTGGGTACCCAGCACAGGAGAAAGCCAGGTCTTCCAGGAGGGGCTGAGGCTGGGGATTTCCAAGCAGGGATCCCAGTAAGGCCAGTCGTCTAAGAAGAAACACTGGGCAGCACCTTTTCTATGAGCCTGACCTAGGATCTGTGATTACAACAAAGATATGGGCTAAGAGGATTTAATGATACATAGATGACAGCTGCCACCTACTAGGTGAAAAAAGATCAGTATGTAAAATGTAATCCTCACACATGGCCCTTTACTTAGGAGGCTTTGACTTAAAACTTCTTGACTTTATGATGGCATAGGATGGTACACACTTAGGAGAAACTGTACTTGAACTTTGGTCTTTTGTAGGACTAGTGGTTTACCATAAGATCCTCTCCTGTGACCCCAACCCTAACCCCAACCTTAACCCTAACACTAATCCTAAGCTTGGAGAAGGGAACCCTGAACCATCCTACCACAGGAAGCAGTTCAGGGGTCATCAATTTTGGTCCAGCCCTCATTGGCTGAAGCGCCCTTCGGGGGAAACAAACCTGGCACTTAAGATTTCCCTGGAAAGCCCCAAGCAAGCCCTGTCAAAGGCAGGAGCCTTGACCAATGGTACAGCAGCTGGGATGGGACATTGTTGGGACAGGAGGATCTGCTCCGGTATGTCTTGTTGGCAGGTGAATCTAGTTACTCGCCTTCCTGAAGTGCTTGGGCCACAGAATGGGGCAGGAGGAAAGTTCTGGGACTTCGGAGCCCACATCATAACTTTGCAGTTTTCACTCAGGCCTCTTAAAATACCCACTTTTGGAGCCTCAGGAACCATGGATAATGTGGGTACACTGAGATCCCCATACTAGGAGGAAGCCTGAGCAGTAAATATAGGCAAAGAACCAGGGAAAGAGACAGAGACAGACAGAAACAAGTCTTAGCTTGCATTATCCCAGGTGGAGCTGAAATGACACTGTCCTCCTGTACACTGTCTAGAATTGTCTCTGACCCATACAGTTGGCACATAGTAGTTAAACATGGCTGTTTCCATCACTATGTTTTTGTAGTAGTTTGTTTCTATGGCTAACTAGATGTGGGCTGGGGACAGGGTATGCAGTAGGACAGGACAGAGCCATCAAGGTCCACAGATACCAGCCTGAGGTTCTTCATCGCCCTGGGCAGGATGGTGAAACTGCCTCTAGAAAGACCTTTGCCCCCAAGCAGGGCATGCACAAGGCTCTGTGCTGAGATGGGATGAGGTTAGGACCATTGAAACCCCCTACAAAACACCCTGCATGCCATGTTCTGACCCCTGCTGGCTGATGCCCAAACCTTGCAGGAAGGACTGAGACAATAGCTACCCCAAAGGGAAAACAGACACCATAAAGTTCATGTCAGTCAACTCTGTGGTTCTGTGTGTGGTCAAGCTCAGCAGCATCCACACATCTGGCAGCCTTGCTGCATGGAGCAAGGATGCCAGAGTCACTGGTGGAGAAGGACCCAGGGTCACAGGGTCACCTCCTCGCCTTGGTGCTAGCACTCAGGCAATGGCAGAGGAAGCAGAGGTTCCGCTTGAGGCTGATGTATCTTTGCCACCCCCTTGAAACCTCTTATCCCGGAGTCTCAGGGGTGGCTTGGCTCCACAGCCACCCCTCCAGCCAGCCCACCCTGCAGGGGCATGCAGTGTGGACTTCCTGTTGTACAAGGAGGGGCAGGAGGCTTGGGTCACCTGTTGCTTTCAGGGCCTCAGCATTGGTGCTTTGTTTTCTTGGCTCCATGGAAGGACATATTGTCCTGAGTTCCCTCAGAGACCCCACACATGACTGACATTGCCTGACACCCCAGGACACCTACCCACCAAAAGACAGTAGCAGCAGAGTCCATGCCCTTGGTTCAAAGTCTCTGGAGAGTCATGATCATTTCAGTGCATTAGCACTGGCCCCATGGAGAAGGACACTCCCCAACTGCTGACACGAGACCCTGTTGAGGGTGACAAGGATTCCACCAGCTCCCAGCAATGAACCCTCAGTACCAGAGCAGCGCCCCTTGCTTGTATGTTGGCATGTGCTCTTGGAGTCACTAGAACAATGTGGATCAGCTCTTCTCCTCACTCACTTTCTCAAGGGTAAGAGTAAAAGGGGATTTAAGGAGCTGGGTTTAGGATCTAAAGGAGTCCCAGATGTTCTTTTGTCACTTTATACACAGGAGAAGAGGTATCGCCTGCCTTGTCCCCAAGGCTCAGGTGTTAGAACCGTGACCGCCCCCCCCATGTGACAGTGTTGGGAGGCAGGGCAGGTTAAGTCATGAGCAGCCCTCTTCTAGAAGCAATGTCAGCACCACAGGTCAGCCCCCATCCCTCCTCAGCTGCCCCCTTGGGTCATGGGGTTTCACAGGATGAGTGTCCTTCCCAGGTGCTGTGCCACCCTCTCAGCCTGCAGATCTGATCCAAGTAACTTTCTGTTTGTTGTAGATTACCCAACTTCAGGGAATCTGTTGTCAGCTGGAGAGGGACTGAGCCCATCCTTGATCCCTATACCCCAAATCCACACCACCCAGTCCTGCAAACACTGCCACAGGCCCACCCTGAAGCAGCCTGCTTCCACCCACCTCATGGCTCATGCCCCTCTCAGGAGCACCCAGTGGTACCTTTTTCTCACCAAGGTACTCAACCATTTGGTGGGAAGTAGCTACCTAACCCTCCCTCTCTTCTCCACACACTGACTGTGTAAATTCGCTTGAGCTGCAATAACAAAACGCTGTGGACTGAATGGTTTAAACAACAGATGCTGATTTTCCATGGCTCTGGAGTCAGCAGTTCAGAGTAAACATATGACAGTGAATATATGAAAATATTGCAGCATCTGATAGCAGAGCGTCTGTTATGGTCCTGAGTGTTGAGGGCACGGAGCTCTCAAGCTGTAGCTTCCAGCAAACACCTCTTTAGCTCCTGACCCAGCTGCTGGCTATTCAGGCTGGAAGCAGCCTGGTTATCTTCTGATTTCCACTGCACTGGCTGTGCTTCTGCTCTCTGGAAGGCTTGGGAGTTGCTGGGAGTGGGCCTGGGTGTGCCTGAGCTCGAGGTGGAGGCAACAATGATGGGCCTACATCCCAATGGGAAGCACTGAAGGATCACACTAGAATGGCCCTGGGTAGGAGGAGGATGGGGCTGCTTTGCAGACAGTCCCTCAGGCTCCATTCTACAGAAAAGAGAGGCTCAGGAAACAGTCAAGCCCTCGCCAAGGTCATCGTGCCTCGACTTACTACCCTTCTCTGCAGCTGCAGGAAGCTCCTCTCTAGTTTCAGTTGCTGATCACTAAGAATTTTCCCCATGCCTCTTCATCCAGGTTATGGAATGACTCTGTGTCTTGATTCCCTGTCATGTTCCACTCCGCTCACATCCCAGAGACACAAAGGCTATGTCCCATGACGTGTGAAGACCCGGCTTTGGTTTAAATGCTCATGTTTCACCCCGTGTGTGATGCTTCCGGCTTAAACACAATCCCCCCCCATCACACATGGCTCTGGCCAGCTTGTGGCTGTGCTTCATTGATACTTGATTGGCATTTTTAAATTAAGAACTGTGTAGGTTGTAACAGTGAAAACTGCAAGGCCAGGTGGATGTACAGATGCAGGGTGACAGACCGGAAAGTCCAGACCAGAGATGGCACAAACAGGAACAGAAACACCGTCAGAGCTGAGTCACTTGTAGCACTGCACTGTTACAAATCACCATGCGGCCTCAAATAAGACTCAAATGGACGCTAAGTGGTAGATTTTTAATGTTCTCATCTCCCCAAAATAATTCAGTGAGATGATGGATGTGTTAACCAGCTTGGCTTAATCTTTCTGCAATACTTAAATCCAAGCATCCTATTGCATCCTGTAAATACTCACAATTATTATTTGTCCATTAAAAATCATTATTTTTGAAAGACCAACATGCTTTTCCCTGTTGTTTGCCAATTAGAGATCAACATGTGAAGCTTCATGTTTACTAAAAATGGCAATTAAAAACTATCATTAGCACATGGGTAAGCCCAACAATAAATTAAGGCGGAAGAATAATTGATTGAATCAAGTTCTTCTTGCCCTAGAATGTGACAGCATCAGTTAATTCAGGCCAGGAGTTGGCAGACACTAGCCTGCAGGCCTAGCCCAGTCCACAGTCCTGTTTTGTAGATGAAACTCTACACCTACACAGGCACACCTCCTCATTTCTGATATGCATGGCTGTCTTCATAGTTATACCACAGACTTAAATAGAATTCTAACTGTATGATCTTAAATCTGAATTATCTACAGTCTGGCTCTTGTCAGTCCCTGATCCAGGCCTTAGAGGGAGACCAAGCTGTGCAGAAGTCCGGGTGGGAAGCACACTGGAGGGGTGGCCCAGCTACCCGGTGTGGGCTGCCTCAAGCACCCAGCAAGTCAGCCTCCACATCGTGAGAGCCAGGGCCATGTTTGCTCCTCGGAGAAGTTGCTCAGCTGAACCACAGAGAACTGAGATCAAGCTGAGTCTGAGGAACACACAGGCTCCCATCCAGCCTGCTGGACTCTACGAACAAGTTCACCCTGAGCCCCAGGGATCTGCTCTCACTGCCCAGGAAGGCAAGCTGTGCTCCTGCTTCACCAGAGCGTCTCGGAGTCAGGATGACTGCCCAAGTCACAAGCTGCCTAAACAATACCCCTTCTCCTCATGGATAATAAAAAGATGAGTCAGATCCACAGTTCAACTTGCCCCTGCAGCTGCACCCTGACATACTAGGCCCTGACCTCAGGCTCTGTGCTCCAGAAAGGCCAGTGCCATTGGGCCTGCTCTCACATCCCTGGGATGGTTGTACCTGACAAGCCAAACAGTGAGAGGGGCCACCCTCAGGCGTGATTTTCCTGAACCCACATCAGCCTGGACAGGTGTTCATTGCTTCTCCTGCATGCTTGGACACTGTCATGCTCCCAAGCCCCTGATCTGCTGCTAGGAGTAGGACCGAATTCATGCACATGGGTGTGGGCAGTCCAGGCCTGGATCCTACTGAGCTTTCTAGCTGATGAAAGCAGGTAGAGGTGGGGAGTAGAGGCTGCACGGACAGCGTGCTCCTTTGCGCTAAGCGCTTCCTCAATGGCTATGCTGGGGCCCTTCCCTTCTGCTGTTTTCTTCTTCCTTCCTTCTCACAGCCTTCCTTTCTCTGACATCTACAGAACTCCGAGTGTCCAGCATCTCTTCTCCCTCCACTTTTCCAGGCTTGTCTTCCTTAGCACAAAGACCCTTCTAACTTTGCCTCTTTTCCAGACTTCTCAGAAGGGCGTTAGATCCTTGGGAGACATGGGTGGGCACAATCCAGTCTCAAGAGATGCATCCGAGGGGTCAAAGCCAACTCTGGCAGCCGCTTCCCTTTTGTGCTGGTTGGATTAGGCACGTGGATATCAGGGCAGTGCCTTCTGGAGGACCTGTCAGGTTGTCCTGGTCACTGAGAAGGGGGGCAGAGGGCACTTCACTGACCTCTGTGAAGGGTGGTATTGGGTAGTGGTGGGTGCGGGATGAGGAGGATCTTACTCACCTTAAATCCACACACCAAATGAGGGAGACCTAGGTTCTGGACATTCCCAAAAGCCTGTGACTTCACTCTGGAATCACTCCAACCCAGAAATTGTAATATGTAGAGAAAAAAACATATATATCTTTTGGCATTGAAGTCCTGATACCCTGGGACCCTCTCCAGGCACACTGAGGTTTACTCACTGATAGACAGACAGGCTCCTCTTAGTCAAACCCACCCTGCACTCTTCCCCCAAAGATGCAAACATGTGCTTAATCTTGAAACCTTCTCTTGGCCTGAACAGTCCTTTCACTTCCTCCCGCCATCCCCAAAGACCTGGCCAATCTTATTTAAAACAGAATCACCAAACTTTCTAGCAATGATAAATTAGGCTATTTAAAACAAAATCTTGCTGAGAACTATGTAAAAACTAAACACAATAGGAAGCCACCAGACCCATGACTGTGAGAAGTGAGGATGAAGGATGGGGGGCAGGAACCCAGTGAAAATGTGGCTGGGGTCCTGGGCCTCCTGCGGGCTCTGCAGTTGGCAGGGGGCTTGCAGGCAGCAGGAGAGCAGTTGCTAATGTCACGGTGCGAGGGGATGCAGAGCCCCGGAGAATCTGACTCTCACAATGCCTGAGGCACAGCCGCAGCTCGGTCTTGCAATGAGAGCTTCTGATAAGTGCTGAGAAGGCAAACTCAGCCTCACACCATGCACAGGTAGCTGGGGCCTAAGTGTGAAAGGAAAAGAAAGCATTGGGGAAGAAATATGAAAGAATATTTCTTTAACATGAACTAGTGAAAAGCTAAGAAGCAAGATTAGTCCATAAAGGAAAAGAAGAGGTAGTTCTACAATGTTGCCAAAACCCTCTAGACACCCTTAAAATGGAAAAGGTGAACCATAAAGTGGGAGAAAGTTTGATAGGCTGCTCCATAGTGACCGTATATGCCACTGCAGTCCCCGAAGCCAGAGTGGAGCTGAAGAGTTCCTGCCCCCCAGGGCCTCAGTTTCATGGTGTCACAGCACTACCCCTGGCCATGAGTCCATGGAGATGTGGTGTAAACAGACCCATGACACATAAGAAATGGTGCAGCTCACCACACCCAACAATGGTGATAAGGGGCTGGGTTTCTACACTTTCTGTGCTATCCGAGCACCTTCCACAGCTATGCTGGCAGAAGCCTCATACAGCTTACGTGCACTGGGTCTCTTTGTGAGTCTTTTTCTTTTCTGCCTGCTTTCTATAACTTCATATGATTAGGTTGGCCTGACTCTGGGAGGAACAAACCACATAGCAGTAGGCTGCATTGCCTGTGTTCCTGTGAGTACCTTCTCAGAACACATCTCTTGCATGAAGAGTTTTTAACATGCACAGGATTTCTACAAATGAATTAAGAAAATCAAAATCAAATAGATAACTAGGGAGGACACTGAACATGATGAAAGAAGTTCTGAGTAACTGGTCAAGGAAAATGAAACAGTAGTTTTCACAGGTCAGCCTTAGGTAAGCACACTACAATGGCTTGGAAGAGGCCGAGAGACCCGAGTCTCCAGAGAGGGTTTCAGCAACAGAATCTTCACACACTATAGGTAGGCTTATGCCAGTCTCACCACTCAGAAAGACAGCTTCACATAATTATTAGAAGTGAAGTCATAGGGGCCGGGGAGATGGCTTAGTAGGATAAGCGCTTGACTGGCAAATGCAAGGATCTGAGT
>NDGM011014497.1:0-11883 GCA_002564305.1 Octomys mimax | reverse complement strand
GTTTTCTCTCCATGTGACTCTCCTTAGGCACACTCTACATTATCAATCACTTTCCCCTTTGGCTCCATAATCTCCTTGATCAGAAAATTTGGGACACTTCTAAGTTATGTGACATTAAAGTGCAAGTTCTCATATGTCCTGAGTCTTAATTGCCCTTGGAAGGGTAGGGTAGACTCCATTCTAGTAGTGAGACTCTGAACACCCTGTAGATGCTTCCCTAAATACAAAAAAAAAAAAAAAAAAAAAGGAAAATTGGGGAAATTCTTCAGGATACTGAAATGCACAATAACTTTTTGGACAAAATTCTAACCTACCAGTTTACAAAACAAACACAAATAAGATCATGGAAAACTTAAAAGCTTCTGTAAACAAAAGAAATAATCAACAAAATGAAGATAACTACAAAACAGGAAGAAGCATTTGCAAGCTCTACACATGACACTGGGATGTTATCTGAAATATACAGGGAACAACAAAATTCAGTAACAAAAAGTCAACTAATCATCATTAATTAGTAAATCCTTATTAATTGTTGGATATTAATAAATGGAGAATAGATATAATTACTTCTCTAAAATAAACATACAGTGGCCCTGATTCTGATGAAAAATTGTTCCACATTGTAGTTGGTAGAGAAATGGAAACAACTAGAAACCATCTCATCCAGTAAGAATGGAAGTCATCAAATCAAAGAGAAGACTGGAGACAAGGATATGGAAATAGGGCAATCTGCTCACTTTATGGAGGACAGCATATGTTAGTACAGACATCAAAAAAAGAGCTTCCCAATCTCAACTCTAGGACTGTATCCAGAGGAAATGGCATCAATGTGAGAAATGTTGAAAATTTTAATTTTTATTTATTTTACCTCATCTTATTAATTTAATGTACTGTATGTTAGGGAAGTGTCTACAGGGTGTTCAAGGTCTCACTACTAGATCACACACAGTGATTTTTCTATTTTCAGCCTCCCAACAGCTGGGATTACAGGCATGCGCCACTAGGCCCAGCCTTAATTGCCCTCTCAGTGGGCCCCGGGGTTGGGGCTGGCACTGCAGGCCCAGGGATTCAACCCCTGTCCCTGCGCCTGCTTGCAGGAGCTTTAATCCTCTGAGCTATTTGGCTGGCCCTTGAAAATTTTACAATGGAGTGATAGATACTTGTGCAGATATGTTTAACATGATTGACATATTTCACAATACATACTTAAGTATCATTTTACCCCACACATAATTTTTAGGTAACAGTTAAATTATGTTTTTAAAATCTTAGCATTTCCTAATATATATATATATAAGAGAGAGAGAGAGAGAGAGAGAGAGAGAGAGAGAGAGAAGAGAGAGAGTATTGAGGACAGGTAAGATTCAACAATTTTGATTTCAGTATCTTTTAAAAAATAAAGACCTTATTAAAACGTAAGGCAATGAAGCCATCATATTTCTTTCAGAAATTTGGCTTGAATAATGTAGTAGGGACATCCAGATGTCATCTACTCCCCAACACTGACTTCATTCCCTACAGTCCCTACAGAAGTGTGATGAGCATTTACAAGTACACGCACACATACACGCGCGCGCATACACACACACATTTTCTGCCAAAATGTATTTATTTTGAGATTAAAATAAAGATTAGTATAATCCTATTAAATTCAATACAAAACTTATTACAGTTGCTCTCAATCATCTCTAACTACAGCATATTTAGATTAAATGCATATGTAAATTTTTGACATTGAGTTAAATTTTATATGTTTGTTACAGTGAAAAGTTTCGGTAAACAAACAGAAATGATCTTTGAGGGATTTATACTAGCCTCGTGTTACAGTCCTAGGATGGTTATCACAATTTAGGAACTGGATAACTTGTCAACTCACTGAATCTGTCAAAGAATTAAGCTTCCTAGTAAAATATACTGTTAAATCAAATTATCTTTAATACATAACACAACATAAAATTACTCATTTTTGATGATGCTTTCATGTAAAACTATAAATGTATACCAGATGGGAGAAGGTCCCTAAATATTCTATAAGTAAAAACTCTTCATGCTGCAAATTATTTGTCAACGGAAATGATATGGCTTTAATATTGCATAATTCAAGAAACACATGATTGCCAAATTTTTCATCTATTATGTATCTGAGCCATACATCTCCCTTAGTTTTTTTTTTTTAACTGATAGTCGAACTCAGAACCTTGCACTTGCCGGGAAGGTGTTTGTGCCACAGAGCTCCATCCCAGACTACATCTTACTTAGTATAATAGAATGAAGTGAAATTCCTGTTCCTTAAACTTGTTTTGTCAAAATTCAGTATATTCCTTATAAAAAAATATACATTTACAGGCCCCCTAAAACTGCCCAAAGAGTCTATTCTATCAGAATTTACCTGAGAGAAAACTATGTATTCTATTTGTAAGAATGGTGAAAAGTAGTAATTATGATCAAGGAATGTCAGAAAATATGTGGCTAAGTCCCAGGGAAATAACTCAGTAGAATAAGCGCTTGCCTGGTCAGGGCAGGGTCCTGAGTTCAAACCCCGGTAGGGCAAAATAAAATAAAATAAAGATGTGGCTAAATTGTATATATTCCTTTGAAAGATATGAAATACTTGATAATTAATTCAGACAACTTGTGAAATAATTCACACAGCAGGACAAGGACCTGGAAGGCAGATTTCCTGTCCTCCTGCATGTTGGAAGTCCAAGATGGTGGTGGCAGGGCTGGCTTCTGCTGAGGCTTCTGTCTTTGGCCTACAGATGACAAGTTTCCCGGTGCCTTACAGGACTTTTTCTCTGGGTGCCCACAAACCTGCTATCTTTCTCTTTATATAAAGACACCAGTCTGCTGGGGTTAGCCTCCACATTTGTGACCTCATTCAATCTTCTTTGCTTCTTCAAAGACCCTATTTCATACCCATAGAAAGCCAAACAAGATGACCATCTGAACTAAGGAAAACAACTGAATTGTGAATATTTAGAAAAAAAAAATACTAACCAGGGAACTGAAGCAAATGAATTCACTGTAGTACCAATGATACTTATTGATAAAGTCTAAGCATCACAAACCTTCCTGCAGTCCTGCAGGGAAGTGGGAATCCCTGAGCCAGCATCTCTGCTGGAAACCTGCCTGTGTTGAGTACTTGCACTGACTCACTTCCCCGTAGAACAAGCTACCCAGGATTTAAACAGGTATTGGTTGAGCTGAACTATAACGCATTGTAGTGGTTCGCTTAATTTAGGAGATGAAACATTTCCAATACTTCTTCTTACAGTATTTGAGATGGTAAGTCTTTCTCACTGACTTCCATAATTAATGTCTCCAGAGCTCAGGAAAAGATGGCTTCAGTTCCTAGTAAGAACACACTAGTATGCTACCTTCACGTGTAGGCCCTAGTAAGTTCAGCCTCATTATTCATTTTAATATCTTAAAGTTAATTTTTTCTCTCAGAGGAAGAGATATAAGTACCTCTTTCCTTTGTCTTCTTGATAGAAGTATATTTTTTCCAGGGAAGTAAGACCACATTTTGAGGTGAGTGTTAGCACTTCATACCAGTACACTTACTTATTCCTGGGAAGTTTTTAAGAGATTTCTAATTCTAAAAATTAAAAAAATAATAAATATATAGTTTTTATTCTAATACACAATTTAAAATGCATTGCTCATATAAAACACATTCACAATAAATATGTGCATTCATCTGGGTTATAGGTGGATGTAGGAGTAGATCTATTTCTAATTCTCTAGTTCCTTCATGAAAGGAAAATAAGTACTAGATAAAAAAACTTCTGAGCAATATCCCTTACCTCTTGGTACTCTCTGTGGTCCATAGTTTGTGCTAACATATACCATATGGTAATTTTTTTTTAATATCAGCCATAGCCATAAAAGAAGAACAGCTAATACTCCACAAAGTTACTTATTTCTCATAATCTCATTTTATCACACCGCATGTGGGACACATTTTAAATGGTATGTTTATAGTATTAAAAGGTTGTACACACACACACACACACACACCTGTAGTTATTATCCTCTTAACCTAAAGAATGGAGTAAAAGCTTTGATTGAAATTAGCAAAATGCATTTGTTAATTTTACCAGATTACATGGCACTCTTATAATAGGTTAGAGATTAATTTTCTTAAGTTATCTTTAGTATGAGAATTCGCCTTCATTGTACGTGTATTAACGAATATCCTTTCTGTGTAATGACACTAGTAGCTTTAAAAAAAATGAATTCTATTTTTTCTGTGAACATTAATCATTTTCTAGGCCTGGACACAGAAATGAGGACTGCGGAATCTGACAGTTCTGACAGAGGAGGCCATGAGTGGAGGCCAGTGATTAATCTGACAATTAAACCAAACCTCTCTGCTGGCCCAAGAGTTTAATATTAAAAAAAAGGTACAAGTTACAGAAAAAAAAGTCAGAACTTTGCCAAGCTGTCTAGGTCTTTCTGCCATATTTGCATGCCAGCTAAATTTAAGATGCTTGGCAATATCCAGTGTCAGTGTAGACAGGAAAGGTGTCAGACTCTTTAAGGAGCAACAGGAAAATTAAACAAGCTTTTAAAGTTAAGAGGTGCTCTGCATTTTCAGTTTGCCATATAAAGAAGTCCACTTGAGGCTGTGTGTGGTAGTACACACCTATAATTTTGGCCCTCAGGAGGCCTTGCACTGAGTTTGAGGCCAAAGATGGGTTACAGAGTGAGTTCAAGGTTAATCTGAACTCTATAGTGAAACCCTATCTCAAAAGACTGAAAAAAAAAAAAAAAGCCACTCAAGGAATTCTCCGGGAGAATTAAAGCATAGAACTAATTATTCAGTTAGTGAAGACTGATTTCAGATCAGGACACTTAGGCAAACTTGCCATTATCTTTGAGCCACGGGGTACTGATTTATTCATTAGTTATCTTTTGCCAATTAGTCTTCTCCTACCAACTTGGTGGCAAAATGCTACTCTATCAATTTCCTGCAAAATAACTGGCCAAGGCCTTTGTTAAAACCCAGATTCCTAAACTTCATTCCAACAGTATGGAATCAGAATTCACTCTGAAATTTGAGAACCATTGCTGTAGGCATTCCTAAGCATATCAAGTAATTTAAAGACATGAATATAACGAATTCTGATGGCAAGGATAACTTAGTGTTCACTAAAATGTGACATTATTGTAGAACTACACTGGTCTTGGAGAGATTTTGAAAGAAATTCCAGAGCAGCCCGACAGAAGCACGCATGTTCTCCAGAGCCCATCACTACAGCAACCATAAGGAACACTGTGTGACAATCGTTTACTTCTCCATAGTGGGCGGACCAGAAAACTGCATTACTTGCTGATCTGTAATAAATCTCTGAGAAGACCATAAATAAATAAATAAATAAATAAATAAGCAAAAAAAAAAAAATGCTAGGGTACCTTGAAAAACTTTGAAAGCATTAAGAATCTTCTCAGAAATCAATTATTTTATTATTTTAATTAATGTATGAGCTAATTCCATTCTTGTTGATCATTACCAGTAAATAATTTCTCTGTAGCTTTCCCTCGCAATTCTCTACTAGTATGTGCAAAGAAAAGACTAGAAAAGGTAATATGTGAGTTTCTTTCAAGTTCTTGATGTGTCTTTCTGGGATCTGTACACCACACCCCGCCAGCAGCCTACCCCAAGCCCAGAGCTGCGGCAGCGTTCGGGGACCTCAGACACAGAGCTTCTTCGCACAGTGCACCCATTCCTCACCCTGCTCCTGTTTCCTAGCAGCCCTTGCCCTTCCTTCACACTGCATGCAAAGGGAGGCCTGGTAGATTTCCTATAACCTCTGCCTTGAAAATGCTAAAGCAAGGCCACTTTCATATTCTAAAGACCTTGAATTGCCTCTTATAGCACCAGCAAAATTTAAATAAGCTACCTTTGTTGTTTTTATTTTTGTTTTTTAATTTTATAAATAGAGTGCTTTTTATAGAAGTATTAAAACAGAAAAATTACAAGAGATGCAGAATTTCACTTAACAAAGTAATATGAATGAATTTCTGTGTGTTGTAATGCATAGTGCGGTCTTCCAACAAGTTACTCATATTACAAGATATATGCATGCAAAATTGAAGAAGAAAGAAATATATAAGAAATTAAGAGGAGGAAAAGGAGAACCAGTTGAAAAAAGGAGACAAAGCAAAGTAGGCTTTATCGCTCATTTCCATAGAGCAGCAGAAATCCACGGTATGATTGTCCAAACCATTTGTTATTTTTAAATATATCTGCATAATTCATCTTGTCAAGATGAATGGATTAGAAAATCCTGGTGACCTGAATGGACAGCGTGCTTAACCATCCATCAATCTCCTGGTGGTCACATCTGAAGGTGCTGCTAAGCTGTGGGTCCCAGCTAGAGGAGAGTCACTGAGGCTGGCTTTGGAGGCCATGCCCCTTGCTGCCACTTCCCCTTTTCTCTGCTCTGTGGCCACTGTGAGGTCAGTAGCTTTTGCTCCTCTCTCATTCTCTGCTGTGATGTTCTTGCCTTAGAACCACCAATCAATCACAGACTGAACTCTGAAACCTTGCTCCAAGTCAAGCCTCTCTGACTTGGAGTTGGGCCTGCAGGTGTCTTATCCCAGAGGTGATAACAGTAGCACATGAGATCACATTGTCTGGTACAGTATCAAAGAGGTCAAGATCATGGTTTTCTTGCTGAAAGCATTTATACTTCATGTCTTAAAATTTTCTGGCACTTAGCAAAGTAGAATTATCATTATTGACTGAATTCCTGTACAAGTGTAAACAAGATGATATGCTTAACTATATAGCTATACTTGAGAAATAGATAAAGACAGATATGTACTGCCTATTTTACTATATTTTTAAAACAGTATATTTCACTAAAGGTTTATGGTAGCATAAAGCACTTCCTTTTTGTTACTTTGGTGTGATTATGTTTTTGATGAGTTATTGCAACTACAGAGTCCAGGAATGAAACATAATAATGTAATATGATATGCCTGGGCCGTTAAGACTTCCAAATCTTAGTTATCCTAGGGAATTATAACTTAATCTACTAAAGTGGATTTGATGTTTCAAAAGACATTTCTTCTACATTTTTCAACTGATTCTAGAAAGGCATTTTAAAGAGAATTAAACTGCAATTAAATATTCATCGTTCTATGTACACTTGATTGGTGTTTAGGTCGATTCTGAAGATATAGGGATATATTATTCTTGGAGGCATTTTATCAAATCATATTTTTATCCTATAGAATGGCTTGTTAACCATTAAATAAGGGTAACACAAATGAATAAAAGTAAAGCAGTGTTCTGTTCACAGATCATATAAATTTCCTTTGTGCTGAACTAATGAGTGGGCGATGTGTCTGGGAGATTTGACAGAGCTTGTAAATTAGCCAACAACAGGAAGCCTCTGAGACTGAAGCCATCCACAACCATGGCGGATGCTGAGGTTCAGGGAACACAGAGTCACTTTCTAATGACATAGGTAGAACTGATGTGCATGCATCAAAGAATCTGCTCTGCGCCACAAAGCAGGGCCCTTGCCAGAAACAGTGGTAGGACTTTGAATGCTGGACTATAATTTAAACTCTTCACTTTTGTTTCCTGGGCCAAACAAGTGAACATGGTTCAGTTTGCTTGAAATCCTAAGTATTCCTCAATTGAGCAGCATTAAGATAAGAAAACCTAGCTCCAAATGCACAAGTTGCATGAAGTTTTCTAAGCAGCTTTTCAAAATGCTTTGTTTTTGCTGTTAGTAGAGTAGGAATAACATATACAACTCCAAGCGTTTGAATGCATAAATTAAATTGTGTATGACAAAATCCAATATTGATACTAATGTTCAAATAGTATGTTTTGATATTAGTTTACCCATTACATTCCTACTAAATAACTTATCACTGGTTTCTAGTAAGAAATTTCTTTAGTGTTGATGGAAATGTAAATGAGTATAGGACTATTCACAACAAATGAGAAATGCAAATAACTGTGTATCATCTAATCGATGTATAAATTAAGTATGGTGCACATACTCAGTGGAACACTATTCAGCCACAAAAGCCACAAATCCTATCATTTGCAACAACAAGGGTGGAACTTCATTTCATTATGTGAGGTCAGGTGATTTAAGTACTTGAGCTCATGCAGATCTGAAAAAGTTGAGGTTATGCAGGTTGAATAAAATGGACATTAATAAAAGCAAGTGGGATATGGGGGCAGTGACGGAGAGGGGGTAGTCATTGGACACTAAATGACAGCTGTATGGGAATAAAAGCTCCAGAATATTATTCCATGATGTGGTGATCAAAGATAACAGTAATGTATAGTGCATTTCAGAAAGCCTGTAAAAATGATTTTATAAGTTCTTAGTACAAAGAAATTATACACATTGGAGGAGATAACTGTTTAACTGCTTATAAACATTATGCAATGTAGAAATATATTGAGAATACTATTAATAGGGACAGATCTTATGTTCCTTGCATCAACATTAAAAATTGCTTAAACTGGCTGTGCAACTCTCACTGTTAACTAAACCTGTGAAAAGTGCAGGGAGAGAAAATCAGGAAACAGAAAATGAAACAAAGGGCGACAAGATATGTGAACACAGGAGGACACTCATCTGAGAGCTCTGTAGTCACTGACCTAGGCTGCCTCAACTATCTACTTCATCTTCACTTTGTCTCTTTTTCTACTTTCCAGGGAAGAAGGGGAAAGGGCACATTACCTGCATTTCCAGTGCCAGGACTTCTAGTGAAATCTCTACTCGTCCGGCTAGAGAATGAAAAGCATACTAAAGGAAAAATGAGGCAGCCTCTGTGCACTTTCTTGAATTTTCAAGCGTAGTAATAGATAGATATTTCTGTATTTCATTTTCTTCAGCAGCATCAGCTAAGTCTGGCACAGTTCTCTGGCCAACAGTGTTTGTCTAACTCTTGTGAGGTTCTCAGTTACAGGACCTTCTAAACCATGGGCACGTGCTGGGTTGCGGGGGTTGCTCTCAGGCCAGCAGCTTCTTAATGCAGAAGTGACATTTATGCCCCTGGGTGACTCAGATCAGTAGCACTGGCCTCATAACTTATTCTTGACAGCTCAATCTCAGCTCTCTTTTTCAACCCTATCAAGACATTTAACAACCTTAAAAATCCCTTCTACTTAAACTAGTTCAGTGGATTCTATTCCTTGTAGCTGATCTATCTAAACAGAGGTAACCATAAAATAAAAGAAGATTTATACTCATTACCTACTTTATTTGAAAGATAATGTTCATTTAGTTAAGTCGTTGTATTTTATTTCTGAAAACAATGTTTTCGTTGCTACAGAATATTGAATAAATGTGAGATGTCATTTTTTAATTTTTTTTATTAATTTTAGCAAGAAAAATATAGCCATGAAAAAGTTTCAAAACAGGTTAGTAGGATAGTTATAATAATTAATATGTTGCATATTATTGTAGTAATTATTCATACAAGATGCAGACATGATCTCTTGTCTAGATACTATTAGTACAAATCTTTCTTCTCACTGAACTAAGAGAGAGTAGCTGCATATCCATCCTATTTTGTATATACATATTTTTTTTCACTACAGTGTGAGATGTATTTGTTGATCACCACTATAAACACTGATTAGTAGACAATGCTGAGAGGTAGGAAGAAGAAAATGAGTAACTGAGCTCAGCGAACAAAAGATTCATAGGTCCACGGGAGTGAAGGGAAAGTGTGACAAGCAGGCAGGTGACAAGTGCTGCATAGGAGGGAAGAGAGAGCAACATGTCCATGGCTATGAAGAAGGACCTCAGTGCTCCCGCTGGTCCTAGTGATGGCAGCTTCTCAAAATGGACTCTGAAAAGCCATTTTTCTAAGAATAGGTGTTTAATAAAGTAAATGTTCTATGGTGATATGTTTGGGAAAATTCCATTAAACAATAATACGTATTTTTTCCAGTACTGCTCAGAGAGTAAGAACAAACATAACTTGGATATTTCTAACAAAGGAAAATAATCCACAATATTTTATAATATTCTTGCCAATATGTTGCAGCCTTCGTGGTCTGCCTGTCATGAGTACTGATGTAACGAGCACACACCTAATATCAGATGTGACATACTAATAAAGCAGAGATTAGAAATTCTTATAAATGCATAACAATAGCCATTGTGTCTAGGATACTTGACAAATAACAGACAGGAAAAAAATCTCACTGCCATACCCAAATTGCTAGAAATCTGAAAAGTATTTTCCGGTGTTATGTTAAGAAACATCGTCGATGTTGCAGTCAAGAGTGAGCCAGGAAGGCTTGTTTCAAATGAAAGAAATTGAGGTATTCAGAAGCAGTTAAGAACAGTTGTGTGGTACAAGGATGACAGGTATAACTGCTAGGATTGAGAGGACAGCATCTCAGAAACTGGAAGCCATCTTTCTCAAAGGCAAAAGAATGATCATAAACTTGATGCCGTCCAAGAAAATGTATATTGACAAACACAATTGCTACAGGCAAACACTCATGCAACAGAAAATCCTGACTGCGTGCATCAACTTTTCTAGAAGGAGAATAAGGAAGGGGAGAGGGAAGTGCAAAGGAATGCTGAATATTCATCTTCATAAATTTTATTAAAATGTTTTGCATCCTAAAATTACACTTATTTTCATGCCATTTATAAAGCTACTCTTCTCAATAATGTCATTTTCAGCAACGCTCATTAAGCCTTATTAAGGATAAAAATATCTGACTTCATAATTAAAAGAAATAAGGAATAATGATAATAAGAAAAATAAATATAAACATATCTAATATGTGTGCTAATTATGCTACAGATGCTATTGTTAATGGTTTTATTTACTATTTTGTTCTAAAAATTGCCAATTAGTAACATATAGCTATTCCTACCTTGATTTATAGATTGCCAGGCTTAACGATTAGTACCTGGTCAGGGTTATGCCTGTCTTCCTACAAGCCATTTGCTCTAATTAGAAATAAAAATAAGGTGGATTAGATGAAACCAGCTTGCCTATTCTAGAGTCCAGGAGGATTTAGAAGGGCAGCTTTGTTTCCTAAGATCATCAGGGAATCTGAAGTTACATAATGGTTTCTTCCTCTTCAGGCAATGGCCTTGATGATGCTTGTGAAGTTAGCTCTTCATGACAATATCCACCTTGAAGTTCTCCAGAAGGACGAAGGGCCGATGAGCGCCATGAAGTCATTACCTGACAGCATCTGAACAGGTTGCATCACTTCCTCTCACATCCCCTCTGCCATAAATTCATCCTACAGCTTTGTCTCACTGCCTCCAAGAGAAACTCCATTATTACCAAGAGTGCGTAAGGGATTAAGGGTGTGAGTATTGCCAGCACTAGGGGTGCTATCTTGGATAGGATATAAGGAACAGAAAGAGAACTGTCACTTGTTACTTGCTGCTTGGACACTTCTGCTGCCTTGGCCTGCAATTGTTCCTTTTCTGCAATGTGCCTCTGCCATGCCACCCCACCCTGGAGCCAGCAAACTATTGACTGAAACTTCTACATGTTGCAGGCAGCCAAATTAGACAGAAATATTCTAGGCAGCCAGACAAGGCCAGGCCCTCAAGGAGACAAGATGGAAGACAAGATGACCTTGTAACTTGGAAGAGAAAGACATTCCCATATGGGCCAGACCTGAAGACAAAAGCCGAAACACAGCTGCATACTTCCCTATGAATGGGCATTAGGGATTGATATCCTAAATAGGTATCAATCACCTTAAAAGAGCCCAAATGAGTCACTAGCCCAAACCCCAACAGGAAGAGACCCTGTCCCATATTCATGCCCGCTTGCTACATGACTCATTTCCCCATTTGGTCCTGGATTTAATCAATTTTACCTGAGCAATGGTGCTTGTAATCTCATTGG
>NDGM011014486.1:0-13460 GCA_002564305.1 Octomys mimax | reverse complement strand
TTCCAAATAGCACAGAAATGATACAGATACATGCCAAAAGGGGGAAAACAACTTTTGATCTAGTTTGAACCAATTAAACTTTCAGTGTGCATGAAAGGAACTTGAGTGCTAGCCAGTTGTTTGCTATGGATGGATTTTGTCAACGAGCACGGTTAAAATGATGAAGAGAAAGTAAACCCTCGCCTGGCTTTCTACTTGGGTGCAGTTAATTGTGTGTGTGTGTGTGTGTGTGTGTGTGTGTTTAAAATGTTAGAGATCTGTTCCCCACCCCTTTCAGCTAAAATTACCAGTGGAATCTTTTCCCACTTTATTAAGAGTGATATTTTTCTTTAATGTTTTCTCGAAATGTTCCCTTCAAATCCTGCCATGTTGCCATACTGTTTAGTCTAATGTGTGCTTTTTGTTAGTGTGTGAAGTAAGAAAGATAATCTAATTAACAGTAGAAGGTAAGAGGCCCCGCAGGGTTTTGGCAGCAGAGGGAACCCTGGGCTCTGGTGTTGGTGTAGCACCTCCCACCTCCCACCCAGGCCTCTGACCTCCATAGCAGGGAGGGTTTGGACTATCTAAGCAGCTTTGACAGAACTTGAAGTGTGCCTTTGACAGGACAGCAGTCAGGACTGAGAGTGGCTTTCAGAGATTTCAGCTGCTTTTATTTGGAGTGACTTGCTTGGTAAATGTTTAGAGGGCCTCAATTATGCTGTGAGGCAATTAAAACATTGTGGATTTATTCTATTTCGCTAAGGAGGATGGTCTACTACTCCACATAGCCATAAAGCAGGGAAAAGTCCTAAAAGGGAGGAAAGAAAAGAAATAGGGGATGGGGGTGGGGAAGCACACACTGCCCAGCACAGAGAGGCAGGCGGCCTCTTGGTGGAGCATATGAATCCACTTACATGTAAATTGCTTGTCGCTATGAATTAAGGGAGGGCTATGAAAGAACTGCTTTGCCGTGTTTACTATAGGATTTTTGACAGACTCTTTCCTCTTTCAAGTAAATTTGGCTTAAGTCCACAGTCAGTCCAGTTTTAAGTAAACTCCTCTTTTGTTACATTAACAAGGTTATAACATCACTAGGGCAGATTTCCAGCTGCAGGAACTAGGGCCTAAGTATGGGGCTGAGGGTATAATTAAAACCTTCGGGTGGGAGAGTTAAACTCTCAACTAAAATTGGATAAAAGGCTAATTGTCCATAGCAACATAATACATGCTTTAAATATCTGTGAAATGAAGATGAATAGTGGGCTTGGGAGAAAAAGAACGGTTCTATACTGTGAATGGAGATTTTATTTTTTCTTAGCTCCAGACAAAGGGCATTGTCCTGGATTAGTGTTGCAAGCACAGGGCCATCCCTATAGCTCTTGGCTTCTCTCATTGTGCTGAATATCTTCCAGCTTCAAAATGAGGAATGGTGAGAGTTGTTAGATAGAACCAGGGCCAGAGTCCTGATTGTCTGGTTCTGTAGGGTGCTGAGGGTGTGAGCAAGGGAAGGCAGGAGTGCGCATAACCTCAGTGACTTTACAGAGGTGACACCATGCCAGGCTAGACAATGCATTACCACAATGTAAAAAAGGGGGGAGGGATAAAGAACAGTGTGTAATGGCAGCCCTTCCAGAGCGATGCATCATGAGGCCCATTTGGTATTCATTAGGAAGGGCCTGGCTGGCTAGCTGGCATGATAGAAAGCCTGAAGAAAGAAGGGGTCATTCTACACCCCTACCCCAGTGGCACCAACTGTGGTGAAGACAGCTCTCACAGCCCCTCAGCTTCCTGACCTTGCCACCCTGCTGCTTGGAGTCTTCCTGGAATGAAGGTGCTATCACACAGTTAAGAGTAAGAGAGAGATGGATAGGGTGGAAGAAGAGAAGAAGGAAAAATGACAAGCAATAAATTTTGTAGGCAGAGTTTCTCCATGGAGCTGAGCATGACACATGGCAGCCAAGAAGTCCCACAGCCTTCTGAGCAATCCAGGAAGCAGCCCTCAAGGAGCTTCAAATCTGTGCGTCTGAGATAGGATGGTCAGAAGTGAGGGAGCACAAGAGACTGAGGCTGCTGAAGGGCAGTGTTCAAAAGCTTGCCAGGCACATCATGGCCGTGGCCTGCTCACTCATAGCTTGGTACAACATGGTACAGCGCTGGCGTGCTGTGGGACTCCAAGAGGACAAACCAGCCCTTCACAATTTCAGGGTTGCTGGATTGTGACCCAGAGAGGACAGGGCTAGGCAGACAGAATAGAAAGGCTCCCTCTGGGAAAACTACAGGGATTGATTGATTGATTGATTGATTGATTTTGTAGGCAGGTCCTGCACCTCTGAGCTAAATCCCCAGCCCCAAGACTGGAGGTTTGAGACTTCAGTGAATGAGAGGCCAGAGAGTTTAGATTCAGCTTGCTATGATTTTGGGATCCAGCGCAGGCTGTCAAGAGGACAGTATTGTGATTGCCAGCTGCTTACCACCCTGCCTGCCCTTCAGGTCGGTGATGTTGCTGGTTAAAAGGGACTCACCTAGAAAGTATAGATGTACTGTACAACCTAGTTGTGCTGTATACTATCTTTGTCTTGCTGCACAATTTGGGGAAGTGTGTTTTAAATAAAAAATTTCTTCTCAGGGTGACGGAGATAGCTCAGCAGCACAAGTGCCTGCCTGGCAAGCTAAAGGTCCTGAGTTTTTTTCCTTGTATAAAAAAAAAAAAAATTAGGGCCAGCCAAATAGCTCAGCAGATTAAAGCACCTGCAAGCAGGTTCAGAGACTGGGGATTTGATCCCCAGCCCTGCCCCCAGGGCAGGCACACTACACCAGCAATTGAGACTAGGTGTTGTGGCGTGCGCCTGTAATCCCAGCTCTTGGGAGGCTGTAAGCAGGTGGATCACTATGAATCTGATCTAGTAGTGAGACACTGAACAACCTGTAGACCCTTCCCTAAAGTATCAAAAAATCTATCATTTCAAACAAATTGCCTTGTGACAGCTTATTATCCATAATGTTTTGAGTCCATTTAAGTATGTTAAATGAATATATATATATATATATATATATATATATTATATGTATGTCTGTGTGTTACTGGGAATTGAACTTAGGACCCAAGCAGGCACTTATGCCACTGAGCTATCTCCCTGGCGAGAGCTTGTATTTTAAAGTTAGTAAGTCTGTTTCTCTTATAAGTGATGTACATTTAAATTTCTTCATAAATGTACCAAAGACATGCAATATATAAACAAGATTACAGCCTGAAGTAGGAATGGCATTATGAGAAAGTAAAGCTGAGAATGTTGCGTTTATAGAGACCATCTCTTATTAGTTCAAAATAATACAAAATATGCCATCTTTACATTTCTTTGTCATTAGTGTGTGTTTCCTTTTAAAAGTAAGAGTGTGGCTATCCTTTGTGTGGATATGAACACACACACACACACACACACACACACACCTTACAATTTATTTTCAGGGGAAAAACTCCTACTCCTTCTGTGAAATATTAAGGTTTGATGCCAAGATGTGGAAAATAGTTCTATTGTATTTTTAAAGTTATATACTATGTGGAGGGCAGGACGGGTCAGAAATTTGGGAGCAGGACTTGTTGGATGGCTGCAGGGTTATGGATACAGATGGTGCCCAGCCATTTCAGAGTCTCAGCAAACCTGCGAACTCATTGTTTCATGATGTGGAGAGGACCTTCCCCAGAAGGCTAATTGTCAGCTGGAGGAGCCTTGCTCTACCTGAAGGCTTTCTCTCTCAGCATGTAGGCTGCAGAGCACAATCCCAGCCATCCTCATTAACCCATTATCAAGCAGAAAAGAAGCTAAATGATGGCATTAGGACACTCCCAGCTTACCTATTTTCTTGTCAGTTATTTTTCAGGTTTTGTTCTTCTGTATCAGTAGCCTTACTCTGGCATTAAAAGAGCAGCAGCAGTTTTCTATTTGGGGTGACAAAACAGTTTTAGAACTAGATAGCGGTAGCCAGGCATGGTGGTGTACAGCTGTAATCCCAGCACTTCAGAAGCTGAAGCAGGTGGATCACTGCAAGTCCAAGGCTAGCCTGGACTACAAATGGAGTACAAGGCCAGCCTACGCTGCATAGTGAGACCCTGTCTTAAAAAAATAGTGGTGATGGTTATCAAGTATTATAAATGATAATGCAGTTAACAAAAATGAATTGCACATGTGACGTGGATAAAATGATGATTTATGTGTTGTGAATATTATTCCCCAGCAAAAGAAAATGGTACAGAGAGAAGGATAAGAGTGGGAAAGACAGAGGAAGGGAAAGAGGAAGAGATGGAGAGGTGGAGAAAGGAAGGGGTAGTACATTTATTCCTAGGGACAAAAAACCTGCAACCTCTTTAAATCCAGATCTCTACTCCAGTTTCAACTTATCCAGGAGGCCTTTTCTGGCCACATTAACTAAATGTCTTTCCTGTCATATCTGTCCTCTGACCCTATAGTGTTTTTCTTCTCTTGTTAACATTTTTTTACAATTAAAAGATGTAACACCAAATTCACCATTTTAACTCCCTTAAAACATTCATTTAATGTATTTTGGTATTTTTACAATATAGTACAACCATCACCACATTGATCAGAATTAGAATTTCAGAACGTTTTCACCACCCTGCAAGAATGAACCTCAGGTCAGTTTTTATGTTGACTGTTGGCATCAGGAGAGCCAGTAGTGCCTATGCAGTCATTGTTTTGGATTTGTAATAAATGTCGGTTCTTTTCAGCAGTGCCAAGAACAACCTATCCTTCATCATGCTGAGCAGTGTGCTGTTCCTCTTTCCCTTGTTGGAGGGAAAAGATCAAGGGGTTGCAGATTGAGAGGCAATGGCCAAAGTTGGTATTCAGCAGTTGCATTGACGAAACCAAGGATATCTTTTTATGTGAAGCCAAGTAAAATTTTAAATACTTTGGAACTCTGTATACTTCAGTATGGAGATTATCAGTCGCCGTGGAAGGGAGATGAGACATTTTAGCGTTTGATTTTGTGTCTCCTATGGATCCTCACAGGCCTTATTTTGGCCTTTAGGTAATCTGTTAGCTCCACCTTTTCTGTAATTACTGATACAGTTCCTTTTAAAATATTTTATGAGTTGTGCAGTACTTTTGTGACTCTGTTTTTCTTATGGATAATCTGCCTTTCATCATTTGGAGGAAGGGGTTCAAGTTTTTTAAAACATCCACAGGTTAGATTGACATGATAAAGCTTCCCCCGAAAAACCTCACGGCACAAAAACAGGCATGGTTATTACACTGCTTATTATTTGATGTGGCAAAAGGCCTGGATTTCGGTTCTAACTTTAATATGTTAAAACATATTTTTCTGGGAGGTATGTATATAAATACTGTATTCTTGTTCAGTGAGAATCATAGCAAGTTCAAATCACACTTGATTAAATGATCATCTTTATATTTAGTAGTTACTCCTTCCATCATGGAATGAAGAGATTCTCATCACATGAGTTACATATGAGTGCATGTCCATCCAGGGTGCTGTGTGATGGGGTGGCTCAGGAGAGAGCAGTTTGGTTTTGTTGAACTGGTTTGTGCCCCCAGGCTACCTTTTGTCATGAAAGGATCATTTACTGTTGTACTGCAAGTAGAAATGGGCTTGTCCTCCTCGTCTTGGATATTTCCTTAGCTGAATTTTTTCTTCTTTAATGAAGATAGAGTCAGGTATGGTGGCACATGCTTATAATACCAAAACTTGGGAGGCTGAGGCAGGAGGATTGCTGTGCATTCGAGGTGAGGCCAGTCTGGGCTACATAGTGAGGTCAAGGCCAGCCTGAATTTCATGGTAAAACCCTGTCTCAAAAAAGGCAAGCAAAAGAAAATAAGAAAAGGAGTGAGAAGAGAAGGAGAAAGAGGAAGGAAGAAGAGGAGGAGGAGGAGGAAGAGAAGAGGAGGAGGAGAAAAATTGGTAAGAGAGACTTCTCAAGGAATTTGTGATCCTGGCCTCCCATGGATAATGTGAACTCATTATGCTTTGAGAGTCATACTTTTTGGTATAAGAAAACTCTAAAGCTCACATCAAACAAGGCCATGAAGGCCCTTTTTGTTGGCTGAGCTTCAGGGAGGATGTGCCGTCCCACACTTCCCAGCAGCCACCCCCCACAGTTTACAGTACGCCAGGCCATAGGAATGTGGATTCCACGGCAGAGCCCATTGTGAATGTTTCTGAGTTGTTTAACATGTTTCTCGCAAACAGGACATGACATGTATGGTTTAAGGGAAAATAATGGCCTTGCCGCTCAGTGCCAGATCATCTTCTGTCAAGAGCATCCTGGCAGTCCAAAGGGCTCTGGCGTGACATGGCCCACAGGCCAGGTCCTTAGGGGATCTGGACCTGACGTGCTCCACACAAGAAGGGTCTTAAATCAGGGGGCCTCGGGGGCTCGCTTCCCAGCTGCTTGCACACATTGCTCTGCATAAGGTTTAGAGCCCTGGTGGCTGCTGCCACTGCTTCTGGTGTTCTCTGCCATGAAAGAGAAGGAAGATTTTCTCAGTTTTTGGGTTCCTGACCTAATGAGTTTATTGTTAAAACAAAAAATACCAACAACAACAACAACAAAAAAAGTTAATAGCAACAACAGAAATTCAGGGTAAAAAAAAAATTTCAGGGTAAATGAATAAGCGAGTTTCAGAACGTGTCTTGGCGCTTTGAACTGTGTGGAATTAGGCCCTGTGATGACGTGTTTAGATCACATACATAAAAATGAAACTGTGAATTTCTATAGTTTTTAGTGTTCTGCTCAGTGACATTAAGTTGCTGTCGTTTAAATGTTGGCTGTCCCCCAAAGGCCTACCCGTTGGAGCCTTGGTTGCCAAAGTGGCATCATTGGGAAATAGTAGATATTTAAGAAGTGGGGACTACGTGGAGGTCTTTTGTCATTTGGGCTGTGCCTTTGAACAAGATTTTGAGGCCCTGTCCCCCTCCTCCCTGTCTCTTTTGCTTCCTGCCTAAGGTGAGCAGCGTCTACTCTGCCATATGCTCCTGCCATGCTGTACTACCTCACCAAAAGCCCAAAGCAAGGACCAAGTAATTAGCTAATTGGCTACCAAAAGCTGTGAACTAAAATATACAATTTTCAGTTTATAAGGTAATGATCTCTAGCAGCTGTCACCATATAATTCATCTCTAGAATTCTTTTCAGCTTCTCTAATTGAACTCATACTAGTGAACTTTTGCTTTTATATATATATATATATATATATATATATATATATATAGATATGTATATATAGATATAATTTTGTTGTGGTCTACTCTAATGAAAGTAGGTGATTAATCTGGAATTTTTAAATGTTAAATTAAGGGGGTGAGATAGCTCAGTGGACTACCTCTCCTGCTTGGGCAAGGTTCACTATGTGCCAGCACATGCTCTGTCAGCCCCACCCCCAGGGTGGGCTGAGGTAGCCAGAGTCTGTTGTGTGGTGGTGGACGCCTATAATCCAAATGCTAGGGAGGCTAAAAGTAGGAGGATCACGGTGAGTCCGAGTTACGTGGTGAGACCCTGCGACAACCAAATACATTAATAAATAAATAAATAAATAAATAAATAATGTTAGATTGGCAGGTAATTAAATTATGTACATGGCTAGTTTCTTAAACCTCTGCATGAGAGAAGTGAGGAACAATTGTGTAAAAGCAAAATTCTAGAGTAGTTACTTACATGCCTGACACATAAAAGCATGATCCAAACTAGGTAAAGTTCTGGTGATCCTCAACTTTGTAGCTTGCACACACAACCTAGGAAACTTTTGCTATCCCTTGGAAATGCATCCTGTGTCTTTTTCCAATGTATTCCTTCTAGTTTTGTGTGAGTCTGTGTATTTAAGTAAAAACAGAGGCAAAATGATTGACTGGAAGGAGAGGTAGAAAGTAGCATTATCTGTGGAAAAAGTGAATAAAATGGCAGCTGGATCATAGAAAAGTCCTAGATCAAAACCCGGGCTCTGGCAGCCACGAAGGGGGCTGCTCCAGGCCAGCACCACCTGCTGTCCAGCTACCAATGTGCCTATCCTGCTACAGACTCCCATCATTGGTTTAAAAAAATCATTATCTGGTACTTTTTCTTATTGATAGAAACAAGGTTTCTTTCTAAGGCCAAAGCTTTTCCAAGAATGTGGCAGTCTCTAAATTTCAAAGTGTGTGTGTGTGGGGGGGGGAGTCTGGATTTTGAGCCTGGACTTCTGTCTGGCTCTCCATGCTGTTTGATGGGATCCAGTCTTGCTCTGTCATTTGTACTTGGAAAGCAGATACAAATTCAAGGGAAAGGCAGGCTAGGAGATGAGCAGGACTGCCTTTAAGCAGGGGGTGGAGAAAACCCAGCCCCACTCACCTGCTCCCTCTTTTTTTTTTCCTTCTATGAAAATGAAACTCTAGAATCAAGATGACCAAGAGGCTTTATTCTGAGTGCCACCTTGAATTCACTAATTAATAGTCAGAATTCAACTCTGTAGGAAAGCAGTCGGTGTGATCAATTCATAAAGTCTAACATGGTTGGGTAGAAGCTCCAGTTGCACAAGTGACTCCTTAGCCTCTAGGCTAACGGTGTGACAGCCATTACAATAATGGTTGTTGATTAGGACACTTAGATATTGGTAAGAGCATCTGAGACTGTGGGTACTTCTAGAGGAAGATGAGATCCCAAGTTCCTGAGTCAGAAACACAAGCTTATCCTGCATGAGTTCTGGGGAGGTTGCTGTGCCTTTCTATGACTTCATCATCTAACCTATAAAATGAAGGGGTGGTTACTCTTTCAGTTGTTGTAAGGATAAAATGAGTTAATATGCATTACTTACAGTAGTGCTCAGTATATAAATACTCAACCAGTGTTCATATGTGAGTTGAATAGAGGCTCCAAAATGCATGACCATTTGGAATCTCAACATGTGACCTTATTTGGAATAAAAATCTGTAGATGTAGTTAAGGTGTCTCAGATGAGATCATCTAGGATTACGGTGGGCCCTGAACCCATGAACAGCTATCTAGATGAGACAGAAAAAGAGAAGACATAGGAACCCTGGGGTAGAGGTCATGTGAAGGTGAAGAGAGAGATTGTAGTGATACCCCTGTAAGTAAAGAAATGATAAGGCTTTCTAGACATCCCTAGAAACAGGAAGAGAGCCACGTGTTGGCTCCAACCCCCAGAAGGAACCAACTCTTCTGACTTCTTGACTTTGGACTCTTGGCTTCCAGGACTGTGAGAGGACAAACTTTTAGCTAAAGCTACTGTAGTGGTAATTGATATAACATAGCAGCCCCTCAGAGACTAATACAGTTTGACATCAGTTGCTTCTGTCTTTAAGGTAGGGATGAAATCCTTGATTATCCAATGATTTAGGTAGTCCCAGAATTTGCTGACTTGGATAAGGTCAGCCAGAATGTCAGGTGGCCACAGATACTGTTGGCTCTGATGATAGTTAGTGACGTGCATGGTAAATTCCTTTTTCCCCTCGTCTCATCAGTCTCTCAAAGATCTAAATTTGAAATCATCAGGATCTACATAATGAGGTGGACATTAGTTGAGATGAGAATAAAATGATTGGCTGTACAACAAACAGTGCATCTTTTCTGGTATGGATTCTAGCTGTGGCAGAATCTGAGAGGAGCAGAAAATTGAATTCCAAGAAAGTGAGCCTTCTGACAATTTAAAAAGATGCAAGGAGTATAGAAGCCCAAAGACAGATTCCCACTCAGTGGTATTCTTGGGGGAATAGTAGCTGAGAGACATTGTTGACCTAGAGGGTGGATTATTCTTCAGTTGGCTTCAAGCAAATTGAAATGTTTATAACCTGAGAGTACACAGTCTACTTTCTCAGTTGGGACTGGACTTTGGGAAGCAGCACTGTCTGCATGTTCAAATGAGCTCAACTTCATATACACTTGTGCAGAAGAGCAGGTCCACAGAGGGCAAGCTTGTCCTGGTGTCAAACAGGGAGGTAAGGCTGGGGTCTCAGATATGTCACGAAAGTGACATCTCCCAGCCACAGTTTTAATGACATAGATCAGTGATATATCCACCATTAAGACCTTTTTGGAGAATAGTGATGGACTGAAGTAGCAGAGAGCCTGGTGGCTAACATGTGCTCCATTACATACCCCAAGCTTAAGGAATAAAAAGATGAAAAAAATTCCTTCACTCACAAAAGTTCCCTGTTATGGTGAGGCCATAGGTACTTTTAGAAGAATAGAATATTGACCAGGAAAGAGTGATTTTGCTTCTGTCATGGCTTTCCAAATTGAGGATTGAGCAAGGACTTCATAGGGGAGAGTCAGTTTGATGGGAATATTGAAAAATAAGTAAAGTTTCCATAATGAGGGAAAACAAGCATTCGCTTTTTTGGATTATGATCACTGGTTTATGATACAAATGTGTGGTGAGCATGGAGAACAATGAGTCATCCTAGGAGCACATAATTATCATCAGTTCAGGGTAGGGAGGGCTGGGTATAGGAAGAAATGAATCTGAAAGTGTGAGTTGGGGCCAGCAAACAGGAGGACCATAGGAAGGAATTTGGGCCGGAAGGATTGGTATGGCATATCGCCAAAAGCATAATATGGTAGGAGAGTGGCTCTGGGATGTGAGCACCGAGGGAAGTAGCATTCTGTTGGAAACATAGGCTCAAATTAAGAACCTCCTTAGTGATCCTAGTGAGGGGTAATGGAGATAGAGCTGGAGGAGAGAAGTAACTGGGAAAGACGAGAGTGGCAGGACAACAGCAGAGAAAGCACAAAATGCTTATTAAGTGTTGAGTGAGAGTCAGATTAATAGAATCTGGAGCCAGATTGTCTTTGCAGGAAAAGGCAGAAGAAGTAGATGACAGCGTGACATTTTTAACTGGGGTCAATATGATGTCACACAGACAAGCACCAAGTGAGTCTCCAATTTTTTCAGTCACTTAATTTTGTTATTTTTGGTTATGTTTTTGTTTTTCAACATGAATATATCCTCAGTAGTTACAAAAATAAAGCACTTTTATTGTAACATCAATCATTCAGAAGTATATGAGCAATGAAACTTTCCCCCACCACCATGTGCAGATAGCCTTGGTTAACATTTTAGTAAATGGAACTTCTTTTCACCCTCACTCTTCCCTTTCTGCCACATTTTTATCTTTCCTCTCTTTATCTCTATGTATATATAATTTGTGTGAAAATGGTTAAACAGCACCTGGTACTGCATAGCCAGCTTGCTTCCTTAGCATGTTATTAATCCAAATACACCAAACAGGGTGAATAGATCTCATTTTTATTAACTGCAAAAGATTCTTTTTATCTCTGGTGTTGTGATATATTTACTCCCATGAATGAGTATTGAGTTTGTCTCCAGGTCTTACAGTTAGAAATCACATGTTGTTGAACATTTGCCTTCTAATTAATTATAGTAGCAGTGAAATTTGACAAATTTTAAGGTCTTTTTGATTTGAAAGAATCCTTCCCACTAAAAAGGAGGAGAAACTTTTTCCCTTCCCCTCCCCTCCTATTCCCTCCACTTCTCTTCCTTTCCCTCCCCTCTCTTCTCTTCCCCACATCTCCTCTCCTCTCCCCCTTCTTGTAATGGGAAAAACTTTTCAGATTTATTGTCTATTTGTACTTTTTGTTTCTTTGTGAATTGCCTCTTACTTCCCTTTGCCCGTTCTGTCTAACAGGGCATTTGTAAGTAGATAAATCTATGTGTATATTAAAGATATGTACTGCTGTAAACATTGAGAATATGCATTTGTGTTTGCCACTCAGGCATTTATGTTTTAGCACCTATCAATCTTTTTTTTTTTTTTTTTTTGGTGGTACTGGGTATTGAACTTAGGACCCTGCACTTGCCAAGCACTTATTCTACTGAGCTATTGTCCCAGCCCCATGTTTTGTTTTGTTTCACCTATCAATATTTTCTTTGTGGTTTCTGGTTCTCAGGTTGTGTCTAAAAATACTTTTTTTTTTACCCCCATGAAAACCAGTACTTCCAGGGATTGCTGGGTTGCCCACTGCCTTTTACCCTGTGGACCATATAAGCTTTCTCGTGAGCTTCCTGGTAGCAGGACAGGAGAGGGTAGCATTAGGAGCATTGGCTGGCTTGAAATGGAATCCTGTCATTTATCTGAAATCCCTCCCCCTGCTAGGACACACCCTAGAAACCTGAAATCAGAACCAGTGATAGGTGGGGAGGGGGTTCAATTCAGTCCTTAGAGGTAATTTCCAATTCAGAGACTATCCTTCTGCCTCAGCGTTTCCTCCCTGCTTTCTGACTACTTGGTGGCATTCGCTGACATTTAATTTGTGCTTGACACTGAAGACGGAGCTAGAGCCTTAGCTTTCTACTCTAGTTGCACAGCATTGGTGTAGGAGATCGCCATAGTCAAAAGTTAAACGGTTTACATACATGTCCATGTATATAAGCAGGATGGTTTGGACAACTGTACTGTGCATGCTGCTGGTCTATGGAAAGGAGCAGTTAATGCTTTAATTTGTTTCATCTTCTTTTTTCAATTATTTCTCCTTTTTGTAGTCTTAATTTCTTATACATTTTTCTTTCTTCTTCCAATTTTACATGCATATATCTGGTAATAAGAATAACTAGTTGGAAGACAATACTATGTATTACAACAAATACTGTGAAAGTCATATTACTTTGTTAAGTGAAATTCTGTATCACTTATAATTTTTCTGTTTTAATTATACTTTGTACTCTCTTTAAATATAAAAACAAATTTTTAAAAGTTAAGCTGTGCAATTGTCCCTTTTTCTCTATACACAGAGTCTCAAATACAACATTAGTGATTAAAATAAATGGACCATGGTTCCCATAGATGATCTAGAGAAAAATAAATGACTAACGATCTTCCTTTGAAATCTATTATTAAAATGTGAATTCTAAATTATATGGCAAGGTCTAAGGGTAAAATTAATCAAAGTAAAATCATTGCTATTGAAATTTTATATTGTTACTATTACATCAAAATGTGACTACAAGTCTTTTCTAAGCAGTTTTGCTCTTCTATTTTTGCCTGTTCTCTATAGTTTTTTTTTTGGCCTCTAACATAATATCCATTTTATAGGTATATTGATAATATTATTTAGTGTCAATACTATAGATGGAGATAAGCAACAGTGTTTTTATACTTTTCCATAATTTCAGTATTAAAGCAATTATATTTTGGATTCAGATATTCCTTTAAATTTTTAAACAATTGAGATATAGCATAAATCTATGAGATTATACAAATAGTATGACTCCAGCTTTGTAAGTGTTCATAAAGTTAGCATACCTAGATTAAATATCAGAATTCAACTTAAAATAGATGAACGCCTTGGGTTCTCTAGAATGTGGCCCTCTTATTATTTTCTCAAATGTAATCATTATTATGATTTCTAACTCTGCAGATTAATTTTCCCTCGGTTTTTTTCCCATAATTTTATTGAGAAACAAATAGCAATGAAACAGTTTCAAATCAAATTGGTA
>NDGM011014476.1:0-15885 GCA_002564305.1 Octomys mimax | reverse complement strand
GGGAGATGGCTCAGTAGAATAAGCACTTCCCTGTCAAGTGCAAGGGTCTGAGTTCAATCCCCAATTCCACCAAAAAAAAAAAAAAAAAAAAATGGTAATACATTTTCTTCTCCCCATGGATGTATAAACAGATTTAGAACAAGACACTTCTACTGGCAGAGGATGCTAGAGATGCTTGGATTCTTTCTACTGGCTTTTTTCATATTGATTTCTGATATACTAAAAGAGATTATTTTTCCACAGACAACCCTTTAATAAAAGCAGAGCTGTCATATATAGGACTTAAATGTATCATTTAAAATTACTTCACTGTCATTCTATTTAAACAGGGACAGACACTGGTCTTAGTTTATAAATAATAAGTAGTCTGTCACAGAATTTGGAAGAGGCCAAATAATATTTTTCAATACTATTATTTTTTCCAAACTTGGCTTTTTATTATACTTTCTCCTGACATTTAACTTACAAATATTCTAGCTCAGGGACTGGGGAGATACCTCCACAGTCTAAGTGCCAGCCTGGCAAGCAAGACCCAGGTTCAATCCTAGGTACTGTATGCCGTGCCAGCCCAGGAACCCCAGTGCACAGCTGTGCTGGCAACCCAAAGTGGGCATGGTGGAACCTGCCTGTAATCTCAGCTGCATAGTGAGATACTGTACCAAATATATTTTTTAAAAAAACAAACTAGTCTGTTTTATGTACCTGCGAAATACCTTATCAATCTAAGAGAAATTCTGATGTGTCAAAGAACAGCTTTGTATTTTTATAGCTTTAAACCTTTTCACTTCAGTATTGTCCTGATGCTTCTAGACTTTCGCAAAGATTACCAGTTCAAATGCAGGCTTTGAAACACTTCTCCCCAGGCATTATGTACCTAATACTGAACATTAAATATACTATTTCTCACTTTCAAGATATAACTCATTATCATAATTACTGTAAAAGGTTGTTCAAGAATCACCACTGCATCTGACTCAAATACAACCCAGAAATTAAGCAAATAACTGCTTACTAATTTTTATATCTGAAATCTCAGACAGGTTAGGGTACAGGATACACTAATTTAAAAAGTAAGAGGAACATTTTTGATTTGTCCTTAGACAAATTTAGACAGAAGATCAGAAGAGCTATAAAATGGTAAAGATGAAAATGTATGATTTCTAGTTGTCCTCATGAGTTTAGGAAATTTAGTTCTTCAAGCAAGGAGTACTATCTTAATTGAAGGAGAGAGGCCTAAAGACAATTAATAATACTAATAAGTTTATACTGGTCTATAGCCAAAATCAATAATGTTCTGACCTATAAATTGAGTTTACTGCTCTTAAAGCCATTAAGAGAAAAATTATGATCAACAAGATTATTTTCCAAGTAACTCTGGATGCTGGATTTCTGTAAAGTGTTCCAACAAACAACTTCAGATTATAAAAACAGTGTTTGCTAGGACTGAGCCTAAATTCTTTTACTGTTGTATTGCTAGCACTATTTCTGCCTTAGAACAGGAGCTTGTTTAGTTTGTTCAGAAATTCAGTATTTATTTAGTGTCCTTACTCTACCAGACTTTCTGCTGGGTATAGGGGACAGGACAGTAAGTAATGTCCATTAAGAGGTTCCTACATGGAACTTAGTTTAGTAAGTGACAGAAGGCATGGACCAACAATAAATAAATAATTTTGGCATGGTAGCACATGCCTATAATTCCAGCTCCTTGGGAAAATTACAAGAGGCCAATGCAGACAATTCAAGATTTAGTTTCAAAATAGAATGTAGCTCAATGGTAGCATGCACCTGGGTTAAGTCTTCAATATGGATGTTGGGTGAAACACTGAAATAATATAAAAGAAGTAATTTCAGATGGTGATACTAAGAGAAGAAAGAGAATGACAGTATAAAACTAAATAAAGTGTCAAAATTAAATGGGTAGTCAGAGAAAACCACATTGAAGAGGTGATGTTTGAATTTAGGCCCATGCTGCAGGATAGAGCATATCATATGAAAATCTGTGACAGAGCAATATAGGTAAAATGAACAGGGCCAAGGAAGGAAAGAAGGGGTGCGGAAAGACACAGAGGGACAGTAGAAATGGAGTTAGACAGGAAGCACTTAGGCTTCACAGGACATGAGTGTTTAGAATTTATTCTCAATGCAGTAAGAAGCCTTCTACTATTTTAAGCTTGAAAATGCTATAGTGTGATCTAGGACAGATTGTACTGGCTGATACATACAGAAAGCAAGGCTATCATCACAAGGAGAACCAGGAAACCCCATAGTTCCAATCTCCTGTTCATGTTTCTAGTTCTGCTTTCAGAACTACTGAAAGTTCTTGTATTCAAGGCATGGTGAAGGCAGAAGAGTGATGGATCCACAGAGCTGCTAGATACTCTTCTTTTTTTTGTTTTTTTTTGTTTTTTTTGGTGGAACCAGGGATTGAACTCAGGCCCTTCCGCTTGCTCTGGAAGCGCTTATTCCACTGAGCCAACTCCCTGGCCCCTAGATACTCTTCTTTAACTCTGGAATAATATTAAAACACTGCAGAAAGGTGGACATGGAGGAAGGTGAAAAACACTATAATACAGCACACTCTCTGCTGCTCATGATATACTTGGAGATCTCAATGGCTTCAGAGACAAGGGTAAATAAAAAACAGCTGTGTACTTTATCATCAGTTTCTCTTCTTTAAAAAACTGCCAACAAAATAATTTCCAAACCTTATGTTACTACCTATTCATTATTTTATTAACCTTCAGATGCTGATACAGTAAAGAAAAAAAAAAAATAGAATAATGGTAGAAGCTGCCCAGTGCTACCAAACCAGCCCCCAATACTACTTATTTTCTAAGGTCACAAATGATTAGAAAAAATGGTAAGCACTAAAATAACTTGGTTTCCAGAAAAGGTATTCTGATATCATCAAAAAAATCAAAGGGGTTATCTTCTACCAAGGTTGTTCAGACAAACTGTCCTATAATGGGGAAGAAATTTCTAGATATCATTTACCTCATAGACACCTCAGAATATAGTCAGCAAATGGGAAAAATTCCTGATCATGATGGCAAAAATAAAAAAGAAACTTAAATAAACATTTTTAATATGATATAGGAAAGGAGTACAGGAAGGAGTTTTTACTACTCCTTCCTGTACTCCTTCTTTCCTGTATTACATTAAAACTATGGGGTTTGCTGGAGGGAGGGAGAGGGAGGGAGAGGGAGGGAGGGAAGGAGGGAGGGACAGGCAGGCAGACAGGAAAAGGGGAGAGGCAGAATGCAAGCAAGTTCAAGATCCTTAATACCTCCAGAACCATGTAAAGCTTTTGTTAGAATAAGCACTGATGATAGATCCTACTGAAATTTTTATGAACACTTGAGAACTCAGATTTGTATACTAAAACTCTTCATCTAACAGATCTCTGAAAATATGGTAAAGCAAATACAATTTAAATCAATATTTTTAAAATGATGACATTTTTGAGCTTTAAAAAACTTTTCCCCTACATGTTCCCATATAACAAGTACAAGTTACCAGATTAACTTCAAGAAAGAAAATCAATACAACCATTATCACAGTATTTTATAATGCAATGTAGTTGGTCTTTGTTATTGTCCTACACTCTTAAAGAGAGTATCTTCAAATATACTTTTTATGTAAACAGTATATTTAAGTGTGCATATCAATGCAAAAATTACTTCTATGATTGTGTAAATAGGATATGTGCACATATAGTTTATAAATTTCCATGACCCTTGCTTATTTCACTTCATAATATATTCTTTTTGCACAATCAATTATAATATTATAGACAGCTGAGTTTGGTAAAACTCAGGCAGTCAGACAGGGCTGGGCCTGCAAAGACATCAGGGAAGATGATGAAAATTCATTACAGTTGTGTCCGGAGGCTCATCCACTGAAGGCCAGGCCTCAAGGTAAAGATAAAATGACCAAGTATCCATGCCTCCCACAATGGATAAGCCATAAACTATAAAGTGTATCACTGGTCCAATAAAGTTCAGATATATCAGTCACCCCAGTGGGTGATCAAGACCTAATGATCTATCCCTTCCTAAAAAGGTCTGTGTGTATTCCATGAACACTTGCTACGCCCCATTGGATCAGTATTATCTAGTTGCCTATACTTATAATCTTATTTGATAACCATGTTGTACCTACTGCCTGCCTGATTTTATATCTACCACATGATTTTGCTCTATAAAACTTCCTTTGAGAAGTGGGCTCCTTGACAATGCAATTTTAGGACCATTCCTATCTCTCAGGAACTCGCTCAATAAATTGTTCCTACTCTTAATCTCCATTGTTCTTTAGAATCATTCTTTGATTTGGGGGAACTCAGTATATCTGACATCTAGCAGATTGGGAGTTACACTCATTTCCTTTATATCAATACTTATAAAAATGCTTTTGTGTTTCACAGAAGAAACAGGAAACTGAAAGTCTTACATTAGGATTCACCTTTTCTTACACCAATAAATATTATTAGAGGTTTGTGTTTTGATTTATCATGCACATTTTGAGCCACACAACCCTGTAGAAATGTGTTCTTTCAAATCTCAATGGACTACAAAGTCCATCCCATTGCTTCAAGTCCCTATCTGAAATTTAAGTGATAGCATTTGTGGCAGCTGAGTGTGAAGGAGCAAGTGCAGAAGATGCAAACAGAGAGACAGGTAGCTCCTCTGTGGGATGAACATCAGGGATTGATATTCTAAGTAGGTATCAATCATCTTGAAAAAGCCAGGAATAGTCACTAGCCCAGGAATAGTCACTTTCCCTACAGGAAAAGCCCCTGTTCTACATTCATGCCCACTTGCTATGTGACTTGCTTCTCCATTTGATCACAGTGTAATCAGTTTTACCTAAAAAATTATAATCTTATTGGTTGGCCATGATTTTGTCCCATCCCATGCCTAGCTTACCAGTTTCCATTTTGCCCAACATGGACCAGCCTAATCTCCTGGATTTGTGCTATAAAAATCCCTAGAAAAATCAGGGTTTTTTGGCAATCCACGTGGGTCCCCTTCTGTTCCTGTATTAAACAGAAGCTTTCTTTCTGTCAGTAAATATATTCTGCTCCTAACCTTCTTGTTTCTAAAATTTATTCTTCAATTTTAGAACATATGAACTTGTCCCAGCTGTCTTTCAGTCTGGAAGTTGTTTTCCCCTATATGAATGCAGCAAAAATCATGAGAAAATGAAATATTATATACACCACAATATTTGCTGCAGTTTTTTCCTTTATGACCAAGGTAAAACAAAGCATTAAAAAAACCCTCAAATCTATGTCAGTGCCCATCAAGAAGAGAATAATTTAGTAAATTATAATAGAAGCCCACAAGAATTAAGAGTTTTTCATTGTTACATACAAATATTAAAATGGCATATACAAAATAGGAAACATAAAAGTGCATACAACTAATAATAAAATATAAATGAGAGTAAACACTTCTGGAAAGCAATATACAAACATTATGCCTCTCTACAAAGGTAGGAAAACAGCTTTATTTTTAATAAAGGAAAAAGAACAAACACATAAGAAAGAAAACATTCAGGTCTGATTATACCATTAGCTTCCAAAAGAGTATGTGCACTTCATAGGTAAGTACTCATTTCTAGACACTAACTCTAAATGTGATTCTGGGATTCCTGCCCTTAACTGCAAATTGAAGGGACTGAAACAAACAGTCACACCCTCAATCCTAAAACTCTTAAATTTTATTCTACCATCATAAAAGTTAACCATTTATTAACAAGTCTTCTCTTTTACTTGCTGAAAGATGGTCACTGTAATGAAGGTTTCAAAACCTTGTAACAAAAACGATTCTGAACAAATTACCAAATTTTATTAAAATCCTATCTGAAGAGCTTATTTATGTCACCTTAGTTTCCTACCAGTTAAGCAAATGACCAACTCACTGTTTTACCATGCCAAGATTGATGCTTTCTGTTTGACACCTTGTTTGGTTCACTGAATGAATGTAGAAAGTCACAGGCTGTATGGAAGTAAACTCTTTATTTAAATAGTATTTCTTCATTTCATTTGTGGGTGATGGGTCCCATGATAAGCACTGCCTTGTTTTTACCTTTTAGTTTCTTTGAGACTGACACATACAAAATATACACATCCCAGAGGCCCAAAGAAAATGGTCCTTTTTTTTTTTTTTTGCAGATATCCTAGAGCAGGAGGTGGGGAAGAAAAGAAAAAGAAACCACACAGAAGTCTTCCTTGTTCTTTTAATCTTTCTTAGACAAATTCTATGCTAGAGAAAGCTAAGGCTGAGGATTTTACAGTGGTGTTAAGCACTACTTAAGTCCTCTGAGAGGAAAGGAATGCATTCCCTTTAGTATTCACTATGCTAAACTGCTCAGTTTTCCTGAAAGATAATCTAACAGAGCAGTCAGAAAAAGCACAGACCAGGATACTTGCACTCAGCTGTTTATACTGCCCACTATCCCAGGAAAGAAAGCAAAGAAAAAATATTCTTAGAATTAGCCTACGTAGGGCTCACTTCCAATGACTAATTCAATAAATTTAATTCAAATAATATGTATCAAAAATTGCATTGGGTTATAGATACTGTACCACAATGAGATAAAATTCCTTGTCCTTAAGAAAATCACAATCTGAACAGAAGACAAAACAGATATTGAGATTAACAAATAATAGTAAAAAGTGAGTATAAAATCAACTGCCATAAATAACTGAGAATGAATAACTAACTCAAGGTATACACATACAGACAGAAATACATGTTGATTGGCCTGACAATCTTGTTACCTACTAAGGACCTACTAATGCTCTAATAAGTGGAATTAACACATTCACACCTGAATTTGTCTTAAGTTATTGACAAACTTAATGTGGCATGTATTTGAACCTACATAATTCACAAATACCAGACTCAACTCAAGATCCTCAATCACTGATAGTGAATACAGAACATTCATAATGAATGCCATCTCAACCCTCCCATTTAGATGTAAAAATTAAAGCAGTAAACTGTTCTCACTCGTTAGATAATAGTGATTATACTAATGACACCTGTGTGTAAAGTCTTACTATCAAACATTAATCTCAATTTCTGAATTAAAATTTAAATAAGAAATAAGAAAATATACTCTACCTTGTGTGCTGTCAACTGGCTTAAAATCATGGCCAGAACATATGCCTTACAATAAATAACCTTTTAACTGATGACCACTCAACTGGCCAGCTTTGTTACCAGTGCACTATAGTACACTACTCATAAATCTGTGTGTGCTAGTTATATTTATCATGGAAAAGTGCAGACTTCATCAACTACATGTAAACCAGCAATGAACACAAAGTTCAAGTGAAAGTTCTATGGAGATTAAACTAAGCACAAAAAGATGTAATGAAAGTTTCTTTAGAATTTTATTTAATTAATTATGGACAAGTATGGAACACTATGAAAAGCAATCAACTCAGATTATCCATATATGTCCAAATCCTTATAGCATAGTTAATAAACCCTCATGATCAAGTATGTTTTAATGGTTGTAGTTTATGGAAGAATTGCAATATAAATCAACAGGACCTAGCTCAAGCTACACTACATATTATGAACTCCTGAGATCTCTGAAAAAACTTGATGGCAAGGATACAATTCCGACCTACTGAACCAGAATGCTTGTGGCTGGTATTTGGATATCAACATTTTTGAAGCTTCCACAGTAGTCCCAAAAATGCAGCAAAAAACCAAACTACTGCACTACATCAAAAACTTGGTAAAAGAGTAAGTAATCATCATACAATAAAGTTGAAGCATACATTTTTTCTTTTAACCTGATCCAGCTTGCAAAGGCATGATAAAACAGATATATCAGATAAGAAGTATTTATTATAACAAAAAGCAATAACAACAAAGTATATAATGAGATCTGCATTACTCTAAGAAGTAAACTGAATGGAATATGAATGACTTTCATATCAATATTCTATAGGTCAGATCTATCACTTAAAGCAAAGAGAAGCTGCACAAATCCCTTCTGTAACTTTAAGTTCTTCAGCTCTTCTGAAACACTGAACTATCTATCCTGCTGGATCTATAACATCTTAGAATCTTTCAGGCTAGTCTAAGAGTACATAACCATATTCTAGGAAAACAGAGTACATAAACATGTTCTAGAAAAATGATGAGCTTTAAAAGGCTGCTGGGGGAAGAAGAACTTGGTGGCACCTTTTGGGAAAAGAAGGGATAGAAATGTAGCTTGTGTGCAGACCAAAAACCTTCAATTTAGGAAGCTGAATTCATTAATTTCTTTCTTATTCCTAAAACTGTATATCCATACTGCTATGCCAAGTGGTATAAACAAATACAAGAAGACCAAAATAACATCTAAAAAAGGCAACATAAGTCAAAATTCCTCTTCTGCTGTAACTGTATAGAAGGCAGCCCTTCAACAGGGAGCTATTGTAGCCTGTGAAAATGATATCCACTGCTCTCAGGGGCACACAAGGATAACAAGGCTTAATGAAAGCCACATTTGATGTCCTGTGTGCTCTTCGGTAACAAGGGGCTCAATTTCTGGCGGTAGTCCTCCTCATACTCTTAAGAAGTAATCCAGAATCAAGTCTTTTATTGAGATCTGCTGCATCTTTTACTTCCAAAGTACACTGATAATAATGTAGTTTTCAAATTTAACATTTGAAACCAGGATTCAGTTACCTCTTTATGCTTACTTGAAAAACACAAAAACAACTGAAATCCTTCCCTGGCAAGTGAAGTCCTTAAAATTTCTGGGGAGTAGCTATTTATTTGAGCTGTCAAAACTATAAAGGAACTGGGCATGGTGATACATGCCTATTATCCCAGCACTCAGGAGGCTGAGGTAGAAAGATTGCTGCAAGCTGAAGGCCATCCTATGCTCCAAGTCCATTCAAGACAAGTTTGAAGCACATACTGAAACCCTGTCTCTGAAAAAGAAGATGATGATGATAAAGAAGGAGGAGGAAGAAGAGGAGGAGGAGGAGGAGGAGGAGGAGGAGGAGGAGGAAGAAGAGGAGAGGAAGAGGAAGAACAACAACAACAGTAAATGAACTTTCACACTCAAATGATTTCATTTTAGGAAGGATAAAAAATTTCAGGGTGGCCCACTCAAAAGATTAAGTCCTTCTTGTCTCAAAACACCAAGCACTCCACTATCAAAGACGGTGCACACCTGTAATCTTAGCTACTTAGGAGGCTGACGTGGGAGAACTGCGTTGGACACTAGTTTGGGCAATTTAATGTAACCCTCTCTCAAAACAAAAACTAAAAGAACTAGGGATGCAGTTTCATAGCACAGTAAATCTCAAATCAAAATCCAATATATGACAAAAGATAGATAAAAGGCAGGAAGAATTGAGGGAGGGCAAGTGGGGAAGCATTCTTTTCCCAACCAACAAAAAAGGATGGTAGAAAAAAGTGCTTCCCAGTACAAATTCCTCTATCTATAAAATCAGAATAAAGGAATTCACAGTCATGCTTTGTAGCATGTTCCATAGCTTAAATTGCTTCTGAATTTTCCAATTGGTTTTATGATAAAAAATCATTGCTTTACTAATGAAAAAAACAACACAATTCTATAAAATACTACTAACAGTTTAAGTACAGCCATCAAGATTATGAAAGTTTCCAAGCACAGTATGTAAATCAATTTCACATTAACTCTAAAGGCTAAGTAAGGGTTTATACTTTAAATTTACAGAGATAGATGTAATAAGGTTCCAAGAGAGACTGGCTATGGCACACAATGACATATAAAACAATCTCACAATAGTTTTTTTTTTTTACATGTACCTCTTATCAACCAATTAAAGGGTGTGAAGATATGAAAGTATATGTGATTGATAATATAATTTATGTAATACAAGGTAAACATATAATGGACGTCCTTGTAGCACACTTGGGCAAAGTGTAATTGACATTTCAATTTGGAATGATGAAAGAAGCAATAAAAGACAATTATCACCCTCTACTGAACACTTACACTCAGGTACTGTGTGATAGAAACACGTAGCATTCAAGAGCCAGGCATAGCAGCTCATTCCTTACAATTCCAGAACTCTGGGATGATGAGGCATAAAGACTAAAAGTTTCAACCCAGTCTTAGCAAGAACATGTTTCAAAATAAAAATTAGAAAAATCTGAAGCTGTAGCTGTGTACAAAGACTTGGGGGTCTTAAGGAATTTTTGCTACCAGGAAAGGAATAAACATACTTTTACTTATAAACACTGAATACAGCTCAAATCTCTGAAGATAAATGTTGACACTGGCTGAGAATGGTGGTGCACGCCAGTAATGCCAGTACTTTGGGAGGCTGAGGTACGAGCATCCTGGCAGTTTGATGCCAGCCTGAGCTACAAAGTGAGTTCAAGGTCAGCCTGAACTGCAGAGTGAGACCCTGTCTTGAAAGAAGGAAAGGAAGGGGAGCGGAAGGGAGGGGGGAAGGAGGAGGAGGAGGAAGAGGAGGAAGAGGAGGAGGAGGACAAAGAGGAGGGGGAGGAAGTGGAGGACGCAGAGGAAGTGGAGGAGAAGGAGGGAGATGAAGAAGAAGAGGAGGAGGAGGAGGAGGAAGAGGAGGAGGAAGAGGAGGAGTGACACTAGATTATAAAGGTAAAGAAAAGACCAATAAGGGCTTAAAATTTAAAGATCAAAAATAACATAATTGAGAGCTTTCTGGGGTTATTTTCTTCATCTCATAATTCCCAATTAGAATTGAAAAATTCAGAAACCCAGAAATACCAACCAAAAAAGCCCTAAAAATAATGTGGCTTCTTATCCAAAGCACCAGGAAATAGGCAAACTACCAAGACAAGGGCTGAAGCAAAGACACACCATCTCTTAGCAACTTTTCTTGTTGCTGAGACAAATTACCTAACAACTTTTCTACCAACATTACAAATGAGATCAATGTTACCCTGTTGCTTGCCTGCCCAAAGAACCATCAGAGAAAGACAGCTAGAAACAGAAGATTTGGATAAGATCCAGTATTTTAAAAATTACACAGGTAATACTCACAGGATTCATGGTCTTCACCATAAGAATCATGAAAAGTGCCAGTTTGAAAAATAAAAAGATAACCAATAAACACTAACTCCTAAATGTCAGAGTTATTAGAATTATATCACAAAGATTATAAAACACCACAAAAATCTTCAGTAAGTGATGATACACATTTGAATTCAAAGAAAAACAGAAAGCTACACTGAAGAAATGAATGTCAAAAAGGCAAAAGCTATGAAGAAAACAAAGACAATTTTAAAAGTAAAAAATTCATATTCAAAAATTAAAAATTCATTTTAAAACAGTCTTTCGTATGATTTTTTAAAAAAACTAAAGACACAAATAAATGGAAAGGCATTCCTTGATCACAGATTGCCATCGAGGTATTATCAAAAGCAATCTATACATTCAATACTATCCTTAGGAAAACCTTAATAGGATTGTCTGCAGAAACACAAAAACTTGTCTAAATTCTTATGTCATCTTATGGGGTACCAAATGTTTAAACAATTCTGAAAAGAACAAAGTTAGAAAACTCAATCTGATTGTTTTCAAAACACATCACAAAGCTACATTAAACAAAACAACACATAAAGACACAGAAAAACCCAATGCATCATCCAAATAGAATATGTTACCCAGAAAAGCACTCATATCAATAGGAAAGAATAAAGGTGAATTCTTACACTTCACTTGAACTAGTAGACTCCAGATGCTAATACCAGTACATAATGGTATTTTGCACATAATACCTAGAGCAAATGCTAAAAATACTGCACAAAATATACACTTGAAACACTAAAGATAAGTCAAAATGGAAATTTTAAAAGCCTAGACCATAATTTATAGAAAGGAAGAAGGAAAAAGATATACAAATCATGCAAATCCAAAGGCTGACATATCAAATATTTGTCTAAATATAACAACAAAAAGACAGATTGGTAGAGTTGCAAAATATGTGCAGCAAACATACTCAACAACTAATAAGACAAACAAAACATCAAGGATAGAGAAAAACTCAATATTATCAACCTAGAGGATCTTTTTGACATATAGCATGTAAAATAGTCCCTTTAAGGCCAAATATAAATTATTTCCAAATGCTCACATAAAAAGACCCTATGATGGGCCCAAAACAAACCTCAGCAATTTAAAGAGTTAAAAATTCCATACTAAGTTCTCTGATCACAATAAACTCAAATTAGAAATGAGTATCCAAGATAACCAAAAATGTACAATACTTACCAAACAGCTACAGTATATTTATAAATAAACTATGTGCTAAAGAGATCTTAATGTAAATTTAAAATAAATACACCAAGCTAAATAAAAGTAAAATCATAATGCATCAAACTCTGTGGAACATATATTAGTGCTTCAAAGGACCTTCTATAGCTCAAAATGTTCACATTAAAAAATAAAAAAGTCTCAAGCCAATAATGTAGGCTATTATCTCAAGCACCTAAAATAAGAAGAAAATAACCCTGAGTCAGCAAGATGAAAGAAGTTAGAAAAAACAGAAAATAATGTAGTACATCAATGAAACAAAAAACTGGTTCTTTGAAAAGATCGATAAAAGTGAGACATCTTTCTAGCAAGGCTAGCAAATAAAAAAGAAGTAAATATTTATTACCATACCAAGGATGTCATAAGTGTAGGATCTGCAAACATAAAAAGGATAAGAAACATTTAACAAGAAGATGGTTTCATCAAAAAATAAAAACTACCCTAACTCACCCAATATAATGAAGATCATTTAAGCAGCCTTTAAAAACTATTAAACAAATGATATGCTTAACTTTAAAAAGCCCTGAAAAAACTATACTGTAATACACGCCTATTAATTCCAGCTACTCTGAAGGCTGAGGCAAAGGATCAAAAGTTCATGATCAATATGGACAAATTAGGGAAAGCCTGCCTCAAAATACCAAAAATGGCATGGAATACGTAACTTTTAACAAAATTTTACACCTCCTACAACATTTAACTTCAAAATGAATCACTATATTTAAAGGTAAAGTATAAAACTTTCAGGAAAACTCAGGAGAAAATATTATAGGCAAAGAGTTCTTAGATTGACAGCAAAAGTAAAATGCATAAAGGATGCTCCAGGGGACACAGACCAGTAAATAATTATAATAAGACACATTATGTGTATGGAAAGACCGATGCTAGCACTGTTGTGGGAGATCCAGTGAGTATGCTTAGGTGGAAAAGGGCAGACATTAGCAAGCATAAGAAGAGTGAACTCAATCTGACTTTTAAAGATTAGTATAGCAGTTTTGGAATACCATGAAGGACCATAAATTCAGGAGGGACATCAGTTATATCTCTAGTAAGTCAGAGGGAAATTAAGAAAATAACTAAAAAAAAAGGGGGGGGGCTGCTGCGAACATATGAACCAGAGAATGATCCCTTAGCTATTGTATGGACTAGAGGAGAAATATATATTTGAACTAGTCGAATATATATGCCTTGAACTCAAGAAAGTATTAGACTAATTATAAAGATTTTGGAAACATCAGTTATGGGAACTACTGAAATACAAAGAAATAGGAAATTCCCCAGGCAGAATGTTAATTGGATGGAAGTTCTTATTGAGGGCTATTTGTATTTGTTTGATGGTGGTAAAAGAGTTATTAGCTTATCTATATGTATGTCTCATTTCAGAAATATATCAGAGCCCTGATGATAGATAAACAATTCTTCCATACCAATGTTTTTGCCATTACTTAACTTTTTAATTTTTTTCTTCTTACTATTGATAATTGGTTAAATAATTTTCCTAAATGTAAAAGTGGAAAATGCCTATTGAAGACACCATATAACATATTTTCTTATAGTTGCAGAAAAACTTTGCAGAAAAAAATACCTTTCCACAATTACTAGTTTATATCAAATAAAAATGCTAAGTGTTTGGGCAGTGGGCATGACTCAGCAATAAGCCACCTGTTCAGACTGTACAAAGCGATGGGTTCAAGTCCCAGTACCATAAAAATGAAATGAAATGGCCAGTGTTTAAAAATGAATGCTTACCTTTCATCCTTTTTTAGGCTGTGAAAGAAATTTAAAATTAAGGACAATTTTATAAAAATGGCTTTTGAATGAAAGAAACAAAAAAAAATGGTTTAAATTTGTTTTATAAGCATCTCTCTCCCTATGTTTATACAAAGGCATTTTATTTTTCCAGATGAAATTCATTTTTATGAGCTTTGGAGAAAAGACCGCAATGTTGATCTAAAAAATGAATCTTGGTGAAGGAACAAAAGGAAAAAAGTTCTGCTAAAAACCACTGTGATCTGGAGTAATTTCAGCATGTAAGACACAAAACTGAGAGTTCAGTTTCCCTTCTAACCTACCCTAATAAAATCAAGAAGGAGATTCTCCAATTAAATATGTAGCTTTACATTACTTAGAACTATAACCAACTCCTGTATTGGTGTATGAATGTTTCTCCCTTGCTAAATTGTCATATTATAATTCAAAACAAGTAACTAATATAGTTTTTCCTTCTATAAAGATAATTTTTTTGAAATGTTTTCCCCTTTTCAGTATTATTAGTTTATTAACATGATTTAACTCTGACTTTCAGGTTCTCAGGAAAGAACACTGAAGATAAAAATAAAGTTAAAAAGACAAAATATAGTTTTATCAAAATTTATAACAGCAAACTATAGTAGGCTTCTCAAAGCAAAGTATCCCTCTAAGGAAAAAAAGATTAAAAATCCCAATAACTGTGATAACATTTCCCAATTCTGTTCACAAAGAAATGCTATTTTAGTTATAATACTTAGAAATACAAATAGGGTTAAAATGTAGGAAAAATCTTCTAAACAAAAATAAACAAATTAATATATAAGAAACAATGCAGGGGAAAAATAAGCCCAAAGTGCTCTAACATCTTTTTAAACTAGCTGAGTGGAGAGGGCATTTAAAATCTGCTTATATAAATAATCACAAGAAATACAAAGATAACTGTTTCAGTTTTTCTGTCATATCATGATTCAATTCTCTAGAGCCTCAGCTTAACTCTATAGTTAATATACAAATGTTTTCAACAAGCAAATGAAGAGGAAAAAAATTTAAAAGACAGGCCTTAAGTTTAGGGTCCTCCTGGATATTTTATAGTAACCCTCAAATTCCCAACAGAAATGATACAGAAGGATCCAGAACCAAAAGATGACAAACAATCCCAAGTAGGGAAAGTTATATTAAAAGGTGCACACTTTTATCCCTAAAGCAAAGCAAATAGCATGCTAGCATACACCACCATTTAATATTAAAATTTCAGGTACAACAAAAATTTATATTTTTCCTAAAATATAACCCCCAACAGATAATAAAGACATAGTTCATACGAGTCTTAAAAATGGAATATCTTTACATACACAAACATCACAAAGCTCTTCTATATATTAATGAACAAAGTCAGTCAAATAAAAAGTAAAACTTACAAGCAAACTATAGTTAAGGAAAAGTGATTATCTACTTTAGAACAAAATGTATCCAGTTTCATAAACATTCCTCTTGCAAACACTCTATTCAAACTAAAATGCCATATCCTGCTTTTCCTGTTATTGCGGTTTCATTCTTTTTCTTTAAATAATGCCTGTGGAACAAAGTCTGAAGATTCCTTCCTCTAGGTCATCAGCAACGTGGCAATGTCAGATTTCAAGCAAAGAACCTGTGTTTCATGCAAGAATCATTAAGTGAGAGAAAACACATTCACAAATAAAACTTCTCAGCTCTATTAGCTTCCCCAAGTGATAAGTGGAGCAGTCAAGATGGGAAAAGCAGAGGGCAGCGGCAGGTTTCCCTTGGGAAAGCAGAATGTATTGACTTACCTTCTCTGCATACTTGAACTTAACA